>APFE030338612.1:0-76359 GCA_000404065.3 Pinus taeda
ACTTCCCATTTACGACCAATTTTAAAAGAAAATTAAGGACGCATAGTTTCCTCGGGATCGAATCACTCGCAGACATGAAAATCAGAGGATTTTGTGTGGATTCGAGGTGAGAGTCTTCAAGTGCCGGCAGCAGGGTTTCTGGAGAAAACCATAAGAAAATCGCGGAAAGGGGTTTGTATATATTCAATACTATGAGTAAGAAGAAAGGGTTATTTAAGCCCAAAGAGCCCGGAAAAATGAGCATGTACGTTACGGAGTTACTGCTTATGATTACAGTCAACGCTTTATTTTAAAAACCTGTGGCTTGAATCTGAGCCAAGTTACTGGCTCATGTATGTTGTTATAATTAGGACTTAGGGGCTCTGTATGAGCATAATCAGTGTGTCATAGTGTTCATTAGAATTTTCAATTATATGATATGAATGATTATTATGGTTTCTCAAACAGACTACTATTGTTGGTGGGTATGTCACCGTTAATTTGTGTTTATAGTTAGGATTTCTGGATGCACATAAGTATTTTGTCAAAGTATTGACCTTAGAACTTCTTCATAATTAACTATTCAGTTTCAGTTTTGATTCTAAGAAGAGGTACTATAGAAAAACATAAATATATGTATTTACTATTGTTCTAGTGGTTTCTGATCTACACTGCTATTGTTGTTGGGTCTAAACAAACAATTTTAGTTGTTGGTGCCAGAGACTCATTGATTGTGTACAATGTACATTATCACATAATTAATGTATTCTGCGATTGGGGCTTGAGAATTATATTACATGCATGCAAATGATTAAAGTAGCTGCTCATAAGCGTTGGGTCATATCACAAGCATGCACTTGCATTCACAATCGGAATTATTAGTTGTGGACCTTTTAACTTGAAGCTGGCCTTGACAAGTTCCAAGTGCATAACTATTGGTATATTGTTAGTCTAATGCAATGACTCGTATCACAAAAAAATTCACACTTTGCACAATTATTATTACACAACTGTTCTTGTTTGTGTTCTCACCGAGTCTGATGTTTCTACAATAACAAGAAGACCAGAAATTTTCAAACTATATTATTATTGTAGGAGATACCTGATTATTCCAATTTCACTTCTTTCACATCCCCGAGGAATGAACTATCAAGTAACTCAGTGTTTCTCTGAATTGACATGATTCATTCCTAGGAGAATTTATATCATTCATGTTAATGTTTATGAAGTGAAATTATCGTGTATGGTTTTCAAAAAGGAATTTCAATGCATATATTGCAAGTATACAATAGATTCAAGGGGTTCTCAAGATTCAGATGAATGCAACTTATATCTATGATAAATTAAACATGTTCCTCCTTGTGTCAATATAGTTCATTGTCTATGTGGCATCTCACTGACGTGTTTTTTTTAATAAAACTAGCTACTCGTTTTCCTATAAGATTCATCTATTGGTAAAGAACAAGCTCTACAACAACTTGTATAAATCTCCTGTGGCACAAAAAAAAAAATTACATTCTACAGGACAGAACTTTTCTTGTCTTTCATCTCAATGCTCACCAAGTTATCGGTGTTTCTTCCGTATTTGATGTTTCTATTCTCATTTTGTAATGACTTCATAAGTCAGGGACTTGGTTGTAAACAGTAAGAATCGACATCGATATGTTAAACTGCTGGTTCAATGTCATTTTGTGACACCTGTTGCAGAGCAAATTAAATGCTTTACCCAGGGGTTCTGAATTGCTTGGGAATTCAACACTCCATCAGTTTCTTCGAGCTTTAGAACCTGAAGATCTGGATCTAATGTTGTATAGGAAGGGTACATTCCAGTCTTGTGAGAGAATCAACCTTTCCTTTGTGATCTTTATAGGACATTCAATTGTGGAAACCTTGCACTTGTGGAAGTCTTCTTGGGTCAGTATAGTCCTTGTCTTTATATATTTTGAAGGATCTCTCTAAGAAGGATTTGGTTGGGTTTTGCCCTGGTCTTGGACCTAATTCCTGGTATCTCTTATTGTGTATTGTGATCTCTGCTTTCTCCTTACTACTGTGGTTAATTTCTGAGGTATAATTATTTGTTGATAGAAGAATAAATCTAAAAAAAAAAAAAAAGTAGTACTGTTAACCTCACAAATAATATCTGAAGTTCAAAAAATATCGCTTGTACTACACTATATTTGGTTTTCTAACAAGGAACCCGAGCTAGGTTAAGGAAGAAAGTCGAAGATTACTTGGTTCCTGAAGTGGCAGTTGGAGTATCAATCCTTGCACTTGGAATCATCAGTGGTATTTCTCAGAAGTTTCAATCTTGGAAGGTACCAGTGAAAGAATGGTTAAAGGTATGATCACCTATCTGATTCTAACCTTTCTAATACTCAGTGATCTCTAAGTAATGTATCTATGGCTCCTGAATTTGTACTGATATTATTGATCCTTTAAAAAGCCAGAGATCAAATTGAGCAAAGTATTAACATCATATATCATCCTTGTTATTGTACTTCTTGGCATCTTATGGGAATCCGAATTGGTTTTTATTTCGGTGATTTAACCTCTCTAGGGTATGGTCCAAATATATATGAGTAAGAAGAATCGATATCAAGAAGTCGTGGTATTGGTTCTCTTGAATCTCTGCAATCAAAATCAAATCCCTTGGATCCAATAAACAAAGTCTCTCTGATGAGCTCGTATCTGCCTCTGTAGCCAAGCTATAATCTTTGTGGCATTTTAAATCTGAGGTATTTTCTGGAAAGATCTATTGGTTGGCAAGGGCATCTCTGTAGGTTTGCAATAAAGGTCATGCTACCATGAAACTTCTATCATTCTGAAGCTTATATGACGAGTTCGACCTTTCCTTCTTATATACCTCAATTTCAACTATATTAGTGATGATCCAAGTTATAACATATCTCTATGATAGGCATTCTGTTAATTTTAGTTATGTTCTTTGTTAGGACAATTACTTCGATGTTCCATATTATCCCAATTAAACAGTTCCATTTCATTTGCAATAGCAATCACATAAACCATTATCACCTTGACGGGAACTGTAGAAAGAACAAATTGATTGGGAAACTATAACGAAGAATACAAATGTAGAAGATTGTAGATTAAAAGAGAAAGGGACTCAAATACCGAGGATGCTGTGAATTGGGATGCAGTCAGATATGCTGATCTTGAAGATACTGCAGATGCCATCAAGGACCGAGGGATGAACAATGTTCTTGCAGGGAGAATAAAACGGTTTCTTGAGATGCTTCACACAGACATTGGCAGCATTGACCTAGAGTGGTTGAAGGATATTCCACCTGATGATACAAACTGGCCTTTCCTGCCGATGATGATATGGACTCCTTGATGCTGTGAATTCCTTGATGATATGGACCTCCTGATGAGGATAATATGGACGAGATTAACTCCTTGAAGAGTTGAACGAAAAGGAGTTGACGTATTCTCTAGAGATAAGTACTTTCTTGAATATTTTGATATTATGCTTTTTATTATTATTCGTCTCTTGTAATTGTAAATTCTGCTTGGATGAATTCTTTTTATTATTATTTATGCTCCAGTAACAAACAAGTGGTAATGATGTTTATATTCTTACAAACTTCTAGATATTCATTTTGTTTAGTCATCCTCCTTTATAATTACTAGGGGACTCACTCCTCAAACTGTCTTCTTCTATCTTGCTTAGAAACCACAAGTTGTTGAATGGTTAGAATCTGCTCTCGCCTTTTATAATCAATGGTGCTCTGTAACGATATATTCTTCACTGTTGGATTGATGCAATTTAGGATCATCTTTAACAATTGTTTGAAGGCTAGTTCTGTTGTTACATGCCTACCTCACACATAAATAGAACCATCACATAAACCTTAAACAATTTCAAAGGCCAGTCATTTAACCCTGTTAAGGCTACTGGAATATGGATGGGGTTTGGAAAAATACCAGATATACCTAATGTTATGATAGATGAAGCAAAATCACCAATTTCATATTTCTTGATCTGCCTTTGTCAAAAGTGGCTTTGTTTGAAAGAAAGTAGAATCAGCTCCCCAAATTACAAAATTGCGAAATATGGTGTTGAGTAACTTGTCCAGAGTTGACATATGCCTTCACAGGAGTGTGCCAAAGCATGAAGTTTTCTATCTGGTTAGCCCTTTTTCCTCTGTATCGGGTTCAGATTTTGATAGAGGTGTGGGTTCGAAGAATGTCATATCTATATCTATCGATATTCAAATATTTTCAAGGACGTTAAAGCCATATCATGCCTTTTTATTCTGCATTTTAATGTTTTGTAACACAGTGGTCAGATATATAATAGAAGGTTAATATCAGGAATATTAGGATGCAAACAGGTTTTATTTCCATTTTGATTTGTTGCATTCAAACAATCTAAAGTGATGTGTCTCAGCTTTCAATTGAACTCTGATGAACAGTTTTTCCACTATACTTCCAGTTAAATGGTAACAGAACCAGGAAATTGAGCTCAAGCGGTTATATATACCATTCACAATTATTCAACCAGGAATACACTACTATTAAACACCGTGTGATGAGGAACTAACTAAGAAATGCAACAGTCATTAACTCATTTATATAGAGGCATAAAAATAACTGGTATAATGCATAGAACTTAAGTTCGGACCCTGGAATGTGCACTGGCAAAAGATCTGGAAGCAGTAGTTTACTTGGCATGAATATCAAGTCCTTGGTAGTAGAACAGTCAATAGGATCGGATACTACGCAACATTCAGACCTAATTTAGCAATAAGATAAGTGATGAATACAACCTGAGCAAAGGTTCCGTGAGCATAAATTCAACCTATAGGGCCAAGGTGTTGAAAGAGTACTACCATTTAAACATAGAGCAGTGTTCGGTGTATTATTGTTAAAAGAAATGTTGAGTACAAAATATGTTCCCAAAATGTGTTGCATACCATACTTTGAGCAAGGTATTTCAAACAGTTATATATAAAAGAATACACCAAATAACATTATTGTAAAAGAAGGAATTGAGATTTGTCCTTGCTAATGACTGTCCATATGATGCATTTCGTTACCAAGTAAGACAATAACCCAGTTAGTTGTTACTGAGCAAACACATGCAGATCAATGAAAGTTTGGAACATAACGATTTGTGCTCGTAAGATCAATATCAAGTGTCAGTTAGCAATTTAAAGTCATGAGTTTTATGCACAAAGCAATACACGAAAGAATGATTATATGGTAAATATGAAAGCTAATGGCATGAATAGATTATGGCAAGGTATGTTATACTTTAAATGACATGTATGAAATGTACATATGCTAGGTGTTTTGTTTGAAAATATTAATGCACATGTTATAAATGCATGGACAAGTGTTTATGATTGCAGATAAAATCCGTTACCAAATGACCACGTGATGACAGAAACTTCAAAACAATTAAGGCTCAAAGAGATTCCATGAAAGGGTATTAACCCTGATTCTACTGGGAGGGGTGGAGGTGTTGCCCACCGTTTATCCTCTAAAACCTGGGGTCATGGGAGGATTGTGCGAGTCACGCTCCCCTAGACGTGTGATGATGATTGTCGGATGCCTACTGGGGAATCAGGTCGATATAGCCGACACTGCCATCCTTAGAGTTTATGCATGGTTAGGTCAGTATAGCTGACGCCATGGCATACTCCAGTAGAGGACGGATAGGATGGGAGCGGAAGAGATTAGGAAGGATAGGATGATTTTAGAATAGCTTGGGAACCTGGTTTGGGCAAGGCATGACTATTAAAATTAGAAATCTATCAGCGTTCAAAATCTCAAATTTTAAAGTGTCCCCACGATCATAAATGAAAATTCAATCACATAATACAATCCTTACATACCTTAAAGGAATTATCAATATACTTTATAAACCCTTAACTTCGGGACGAAGTTCTTTTGAAGGAGGGGTGTATGTAACAACCCATCTCAAAACCCGAACAACATAGCAATATTAGCATGCATATGAGGCATGCATGTGATAGCTACATATGCATGCATCATATACAATGCACTAGTATAAGTATATATATATACATCGACTATATATCGACTATTCATGGAGAATGTCTATAAGATAACTGAATTAATTATCAAAGGTGTAACTAAATACCTAATTCTCGTAAATAGAAGAAATATACACTCACTAAGAAATATAGTGAGTTTATTCATATGGTTACATATATATAACCCAAAAGGTGTACTAATAAAACTAAACCCATAAACCTTATGATTAAACTGGATATTTTATAAGACATAAAATAATATGTAATATTTAAATCATCATGGTTTTATACTATTTAAATTAAAGTACCATCTGTCATAAATTAAAGTGACACCACCCGATGTTGTGAAAATCTGATTCTATTAAAGGCAATTATCAAATCTGATTCTACTAAAGGCAAATATCTTGACAAAGCGGTCACCGCCTTACAAAATCTTATCCTTTCATAAAGGCGGTGAACTGATGCGTAGAGAGGGAGGAACCTCTGCTATAAAAGGGGGGGTGTTCTATGTCTCAAGGGGGATGGATGCCTGTGGATGGGAAAGGTGGTATTTACTGTGAGTGGAAAAACTGAACAGGGTGCGGTTGAAGGAAGAAGGAGAGGAATTTATCCATACTGCTTGTAATTCGGAACTATTGAGCCTTACTTGTTTTGAAGTCTCTGGGCACGGGGGAACGATATGCTTCGGTTGAGAGGCATACTGGATTGAGTATCCAGGTATACTCGGTTCGGCTGGGTGGTTTGGTCATTCGGTAACAAGAGAAGTTCTGCAGCATCCTCATCGCAACAGCCGTAGCAGATCAGGTAAGTACTCCATCAAATCAATTAAATACAGTTTCACAGTTTCAGTAATCTTTACAGTTTCGGTAGGGACTCTTTAACTTCTTTGAAGTAGGACAGTCATTGCATAGTATGCATGAGATGGTTTAATCATATATTGGCTCACAATATTGACCGCAAAACGTATGTTTGGTCTAGTGTTCACTAAAAACATCAATGCCCCAATCAATTGACGATACGCAAAAGGAGTTGCCAAATCAGGACCTGCAATTTCACCACATAGCTTCTTGAAGTTCATCTCCATTGGAAGGCTATCTAGTGAAATTGCTTCTCACCATATTTTCCTTGAGAAAGGATAATCTCACCAGGTTCCATGCCATAATTCAAGACCCAGAAAGTAGTGCATTAAGTGAGGATCTGTCATTTCAAATTCAGAAACAAACTCCCTAATACACTGGAGGATAAGATGTTCACTATCAGTCAGAAATAAATCATCAACATGTAATACTAAAATCAAAGGCATACCTTGGACTATCTTGAAGTAAAGATTTGGATCAGCATTACTTCTAGTAAAATCAAGCTTCATCAAGAAGCTATACACACGAGTTTTTCAATCATCTACTTCAAAGCCTTGTGGTTGCTCGACAAATACTTCTTCCTTGAGGAAGCCATGCAGAAAAGTAGTCTTCACACCCATTTGGTGAAGGGACCATCCTTGGCTAGCAGCTAGAGCCACAATAGATCAGATGGTTGCATAACGGGAAACAGGGGTAAAGATTTCATCATAATCTATTCGCTCTTTCTGAGAGAAACCTTTGGCCACAAATCTAGATTTATATATTTCAATATTGCTATTAGCACCATGTTTAATTTTGAACAACCATTTAGAAGACACAATAGATTTACCTTGTGGTCTTGGAACCACTTTCCATACATCATTATGAATGATGGACTCATATTCTTCAGCCATTGCATCTTTCCACACTTGAACCTTCATTGCTTCTTCAAAAGTGCATGGTTCAGCTTGAATAATGTTTCTCATGGCTACAACATATCCTTGGAACCAGCATGGCTTCTTGCTTTTTCTGAAGGTTCCTCTGGGAGCAACATGTTTATCAGCATCTTGAAGGGTGTCACGAAGCCATAAAGGTCTCCTTTTTAGCAGGGGGATCACATGGAGGAGGATCCAAAGGATCCATGAGCTCCACGGGTTCATCAACAAGATCAATTTCACGCTCAGGATTTTCTTGTATCTCAGATGCATCATCTTGACTATCAATATTAGCAGGAGGAAGAGAAGTGTCTCTTTCCATTCCAAGAGTTGTGTCTTCAGCGAATGTTACACCCCTGCTAACTCTATATTTCTTTGTCCAAGTACATATATTTTGTAAGCTTTAGAATTTTCACGAATACCAACAAACGTACCCTTCTTACCTAAAGCTTCCAGCTTGTTCCTCTTTTCTTTTGGCCTGTGGAAAGAGACAAGGTAACCAAAGATCCTCAAGTGCCCAACCTCAGGTTTTTCACCAAAGAAGACTTCTTTTGAAGTCTTGTTGTTTAGGGCACGATGAGGAGATTTATTTTGAACATAGACAATTGTGTTAGCAGCTTCTCCCCGTAGAAACTTTGGTAGTTTCTGATCATGCAACATAACTTTGAATGCTTCCATGATAGTTCTATTCTCTCTCTTAGCCACACCATTTTGTTCTGGGTTATATGGTATTGTGGTCTCTTTCATGATTCCAGCTTCCTTGCAGAAGTTTTGAGCTTTTGTCCACTTCATGTCCGCTCAAGTCATGGGATGGCTCAACATCTTCCTCAATCTCGATACAAAGGAGTTGGTTCTCACATTCATCAAATGTAGCAAAGTAAATAAACACAATGAAAGTACACCTAGTGATAAGACAGGTATTATTTTCTTTTCTGAAGGTGAGAGCAGCTCCATTATCCTTGCACCATCTTCCTCTTGGAGTTTACTCGACCTGCACTATTCTGCACCCTGGTCATCTTCAGGATCTGTTTTCCTTATCGCATCCTCATCAAGAAGTTAATGGAAGAATCATTCAAATACTCATGCAAGAATAATAACCAATGATCTATAAAGATAAATCTAAACAAGAGTAGTAACACAAAGAAACAACATAAGACTTGAAAATACTTATCTTTTAATGGGGATTGAAGGACGTTGTTAGCTCCATCTTGATCTGGCCTCTATAAGTTACCACTATCCATCAGTCATATGCCATTGACAAAATAAATGTATATTTTTGAACACCACTTGGAAAACTCCATCATAATCCACTATAATCTCAAGCATTTCGGAAACCATCTTTCTCACATAAGGTAATGCTTTATAGTGAAGAAGAGTTAACTTTCGGTGCCACAGTTTATATTGATAATTACTTATCATGAATCAATGCATTGATAGGTCTTCCATTAATTTTATAAAGATCTTCAGATCTTGATCCCAAAGTGAAGGCATGTAATGAAAATCATACATATTGACTTCATTGTCTATAATGATAGTAGTTATAATCCATCTTTGATCACTGTAATGATATTAGTTATAATCCACCTTTGATCACTGCAAAAGAGGTTAGTTTAGAAAACTATTATTCCATCTTTTGCAAAAGTCATTATTCTTACCTACAACGATTATTGTTAGTAAATTCTAAAATCCCCCAATCTTCAACATTCAATTTCTATCAGTTATTCTTTCATAACCTTCTATGCATTATACTTCTTTTAAAGGCAACATTTTTTTTTGCACATGCATAAACAGAAGTAAAACTACTCTTTACTTTTTCATTAATCGACAAGCACCAAAACCACAACTATTAAACACATACAACACTTTAATTACTATCTGCAAAATTACTATCATATCTTGGGTTCCTTGAAATCTTGGAAGAATGGTAGCAGCAAAATTTTGGCAGTAAAATTTGGCAGAAAATGGGTTGCAAACTATGTTGCCAGGGAACATGGGTTTGGGGATGGGTGGACTATTATAATTTATATATTTTATAATTTATATATATCATATATTTTATAAATTATAATATATATAAATTTTGAAATCTTCCAACTTACATGTTAACAATTGTTTAAGTTGAAACTTGAAACCTAACAATCTGGTATTCATCTATGACACTGGCTGACAAACTAAAATCCTTTTAAAATACACATACACTTCATTATTAAGTTTAAACACAATGTTGTTAAGGTCTATAATAAAGTTAATGACAAGGATGACATATTTATGCTAGAAAAGATGAATTGATTCATATCAGTCAAAGAATACCTATATATGAAGCTTACCTTTGGAAAATCCATTATTATTAGTCCCTCAGAGAATGTTTCCAGATAACATAACGCCATCCTTCTACAAATCCTTTCATGAACACTTTAGCTTATATATTTAGTGGACCTACTAACTACATCCAAGTAAACTATGAAGGTTGAGAATAGGGTTTGCATTGAAAATAACATAACAACCCTTCCAGTATGATTCTACCATATTTAGATAAAAGTACTAAACAACGATATGGCTACATTAACCTGGAAATATTTAAAACCCAACTTCAACTGTTAAAATGTCATTATAGTGATCTGGTTAATTAAGAATGCATTAAATTTATTAAGTTATTAGTAAGCTACTCTTGGGCAGAAAGAGATTATCTTATGTCTGATATATCATATGGATATCTAATACCCAAATCAAATCATTTCTCTATCATTTGTTTGATACTGGAATTTTGAACTTCCATGAACTTATTCAACCCAGCGACAAGCCATTACATGGAATGTGAGAAGAAAATGATTTATGGACAAAGGAAAAACACCGTCAAGAACCCCTCATGCACCCGTTTTTGGGGTTCACGCACCCATTTTGGGGGTTCAGCGAAACCATTTACGCAAAAGAACCCATCTCGAAGATACTGAGTACTAGGTTTTTATGGGAAGTACTAGGTTCTTTCGGGTTCTTTTGAGAGGTACCTGTTCTAGCACCCGATTCTTGGGGACAGGAACCCAGGATGGGTTCGAGAACCCCACCCCTAGGTTCGTGAACCTGTGCAACACAGGTTGCAAATAGAGTGGACAGAACTTGATATTTTAGCAGAAAATGGGCTATAAATAGAGTGGACAGCAAGAGATATTTTATCAGAAAATGGGTTGCAAATGGAGCGGACAACAAGAGATATTTCAGCAGAAAGAAAATTGGAAATGGAGTGGACAGCAAGAAATATTTCAGCAGAAAGAGAGTTGCAAATGAAGCAGACAACAAGATATATTTCAGTAGATAGAGAGTTGCAAATGAAGCTTTTCTTCACCAAAGCTCTGATACCATGTTGAAATTATGATGTTCTATGTTGTAGTGATCACTTATTACAAAACTTCTTTGTGTTGCAATAATAGATAAGAAATTGTAAATAGAACATAAATCAAATGCACATTAGAAGACAGTGAAGAACACAATGAGACAGAGAATTTAGGTCCAATGACTAGGGAAAACCCAACCAGATTCTTCTTCTATTAGAAATCAATTGTTCAACATAGTTATAGAGTACAATGAGAGATCAAGAGAATGAGTAAGTTCCCCCAAATATGAACATTGTAAGCTTCTTGATGTGAAAGGCCTTTCAAATTTTCAAAGGCTTCTTCTTGTTTGTAATTCTCATTAATAAAAGTCTATCTTTCTCTTGGGGAGCTTCGAATCTTCATCCCTTGGAATCCTTCATCTCCTTATTTAAAAGGGAGAATTTTTACTTTTGCTAACCTAGATATAACTACTAACCCTATAACATTGCTTTGCATTCTCTAACTTGCATTTTCCTAGTTCCTTTTGATCTAATCACATTGAAGTATTTACTGCCTTGCTTCAATTGTTGTTTATAATCTAAAGTATTTTTTCTAATCAGTATTAGCAATCTCATCTGCCATTTAACAATTGAGAATTGTCTATAATCTTTAATTGTTCAACCGTCAATGGTCTAAACAAGAAAAGAACACCTTAAACTCACTATTGTCTAAAGGCATTTTAGAATCTTGTTGTAACATTTATCTCTCATTAAGCTATTTCCTATTGTTTCATTGAGTTATTATTTTCATTATTATTGATAACTTGTAATCTTGTGGCTACCATATTCATCTATTTAGTGATTGCAATTATATTGGCATCTTGTTCTCATTGAAGCAATTGCATTGCCATCTTGCATTTTAAGCTCTTAATCTGCATCTTTAAAACTTACCTACAAGCATAAACTTGGTTGTATAGATAGTTAGGATCACCGTCGCATTCAATTTGAGAAGTTATACCCCCATTCACGGTTAACACAGGTGACCTTGCAGTTCTCTTGTGGGAAATCCCTTGTAGGAACGGAGGCACTTGGGTGGTTAGAAGTCCTGGGTAAGTATCATTAATGATGCTTTAGCCTCCTTCCCCGACACTTCTCTCTACAACTTTGTTTCTGACTAGCTTCAAAACAATTGTGGAAAAGGCTTCACCTAGAGTAGGCATATAACTAAAATTAGCCAAGACTTTGCATCTCACCTAGTTTAGTTTGCATTTATCTATCTAACTTTCTCTCATCTGGCATATTGTTAGTTTGTGAGCATCTTATCTTTACTTGCAATATTACATCATTGCTCTTGTATTTGTCATTTAATTTCCTTGCTCATTGTCCACTAATATTGTCATATATTTATTTTAGCATCTCTTTAAGGAAAAGTACAAATTTCTTTCATTCTTGCAAGTTATATCTTTTGTTCATCTTTTAATATTGAGTCATTTTTGGTACTAACACTTGCCTTGCAACATTATTTATCTTGTGACTTGAAATATTATTATATTTTGCAAGTGTTGAATCCTTATTGAGCATTGTTATAAGGCATTGGTTTATCATTGTTAATCCATTCATTGTCTTATTGATCTTATTGACATTATCTCTCGAACATTTAAATTGCTCTTTTAATTATCAAACTTGCTAAATAATCTTTAATCAAGTTACCTAGATAAATAATTGTCTTGCCCTTACATCTCCTAGACTTCTTGTCTCGACAAGGTTTCCTTCATTTTCCACCTTTAAGGACTACCCTCCTTAGCTTGCCTAGGAGAGAGCTTAAACAAAGTGAGTAGGGAATATGTGACAGCCCCTACTCTGAGGGTTGTACCATAAAGATTATACCTTTTGGGGTTAGCAATTTGTCCCACACTTGGGTGTACATCTTAGGCAACAACATAGCCCATACCTCTGAAGCAATTCAATACCACTCCGCCATTCTTCTCATAATTGTTGGCAATTGGGTAGTAGTTCAACTACCAAATCAGAAATATGGACAGTAAATTCGGGGTAAGAAAACATCCCCAAATCCCCCTTACAGTTTTCCCCTCGTGCATCAGAATCTGTGCTGGCTGATCTCTTCTTCAACTTCAACAATATATTAAATAAGGATGAATATTTACATCAATTGAAATATGGCAAAAGGGAAGAACAATGTCTTATTTTGTTTGGGCTATGGTGTCATGCATGCAACTTAATGGGCAACCATTTAAAAGATCTAGGGGTAGGTTTTGACCATAAATACAAGACTCTGGCAAGCCTAGATTTGGCAAAGAAGATATTACAAATTGATGAAAGGGAAGGGACTCTATGGTGAGCTCCACATCCAAATCAATCCAATAGTGGCCTTATCTAAAGATAAAAATTATGCATTCACATTTAAGGCATGAGTTTCTTCTCTCTAAGACAAAGTGACAAAGAGGGTTTATGAATACCTCTTCCAACATAGCAAGACTACTCCTCTATAGTTCTCAAATTGACTTTGACAAACCAAACCTGTTGTGTAAACTCACCAATTTGCACCAAGAATATCTGTCATACATATAAAAAAGTTGTATATATATTCCACAATAGCTTAGATAAAACACTTTTTATTCCAAAGCTTGGGAGCTTTTTTATTGACACCTCTCAAATGGGGAAAGAAAACCCTTGTATAAGTTTGAGCTCAACTACTTTCACAATAAACAATCTTCATCCACTAATCTCTCCAAGGAGCACAATAAAATATTACAACTCAAACCTCCTCAACAACTCCCCTACTTAAAATAGGAGTGGGTGGTTGAGAATCGAGATCCCTTTTCCTCTCCAAGAAGAACAATAAAATATGTCCTTACAACCAGGAAAACAAGTATAACAGCATTTTCTCTCATAACCAACTAATGTGATAAGTCAAACAATAGTAGACTAACAAAGTTAGTTATGCCATGTAACAACAACCTTTGATATGTTAAGATGCTCTAAAGGCTACTTAGTAACTTTTCAAGAGGAGCACTCTTCTAAATCCATGGATCTCTTAAAGTAATGATATAAAATGCATGAGAGAATGCAGGAATCTTCCTCAAGGGTAGACGCTTCTGCAAATGAGACTGTTTGGTCATGAAATCTATGCCTAGTGCATCCTTTTATGCTGGGTGTCCCTCATCCATAACAAACTTTCTTAAATTAATGGATCTCATGAATTAATGTGCAAAGTGGTTATAACCACCTCAATGTTGGATCACATTAACTGTCCTAATCTATAAAGGAGTGGCAAGGCATTCCACTAGGTTGGTCAGCAAGTTACAGATTTGAGCTGTTTGAAATTGTGAGTTTATTCTTTTCAGTTAATAGAATACGAATGTCATTTTGGGAGTTCAGATCTGTGTATTTGTTGTTCATATTTTTAGTGAGATGTGCTCATAAAGTATTCAGAACTTACTATTTGATTGAAGTCCAGGTTTTCAGCACCAGAGTCTAGGTTTTAGTTTCTGAATGCATCTGGTTACCATGGTCTGAAAATTAATAGCCATACATTATATTCTGGTTTTTCAACATATCAACCAATATTTTCCAATTATGCATGTGTGCTATCAGAAACTATAACAAACTCCACGAATTCAGTGTCTTGATTCTGCACACATAATATGGATATTGGTTTGATGAATCTTACATGTGTCAAAAATCTCGTTCCAATCTGTATTCATGCCTCTTTTTCAAACAGTTCAATAAATATTCAGCATAATAATAGTCATCAGGACAGGATATTACAAGTTTTTCAAAAATGCAACAAACTTGTTCACATTATAGCCATTTTTGCTTTCGTATTTGAGCTAGGAAACCCCCAAAGTGTGCTCTTGTAAAACACTCTCCTAATACAACAAAATCATTGTAGCAAATTACTACAGAAACATCTGAAATACCTGTGACAGGGAGCAGGACATTTGTGATTGTTACATCGAAGCTTTCTGCCACAAATCTAAAAACCCAATAGTTAATTCTGATATATGGTCACAAAAGTACCTAAGAGTCAAAAAAAAGATAGCTGAAGGATGAACAGTTGAAATATTATAACAGGTAGTTTATGATCTGAAATTTCTACCTCCGCGCAAGGAGGGCAATCCCCATCACAACATCGCCGTCTACAAGCATGGCGCCCACAATCACGTACTCGCTGACATTTTCTTTCACAAACTAAATCTTGGTAGCAAGGAACCTACTTACATAAATCACTACTTCAATCCATTAGTTTAAACATTAAAAACTCCATGATAAAGGTACCATACTAACTGTAACCAGACATATTTTGCAATTTCATAAAAACAGATAATTGTATCTTTAACACTGGATACTAAAAATATAATGGTGGAAAAGCTAACTGCATGTAACACTGCATTGTTTAGAAGTATATAAGCCAGAATATGTGAACACCTTGTCACATAGCTGTCTGATTTGGATGAAATATACTTCTCAGTTTTTATACTTACAGAGTATCTGATCACATCTAAATCAGATAGATGGGTGGTCTCAGATAATTGGCTGCTGAGGTTAGTGTGGCCAGTAATAAACTTGAGTGAAAGCAAAGAATGACAAATTTTCTTTCAGCCTTCACCTGTCACAACAGTACTCCAGAATGTGGAGATGGTATTCAACCAGATCATAGCCAAACAGATACTGAATTGACGGTATGTCCCTCCAGAACATCCATGACTAGGTTCTTGATGTTGCATTCTAAGTTGCCAACTTTCCATCCATGTTTCCCTGCCATGCTCAATATTTCTGGATCGTCAATGCCTGCAGTTGAGAGATGGCAGCATTCCCCAGCATCAGGAGGTTCCCCCTGTGGAGCTCTAGGAGGATTTCGAAGAAAAAAATTGGGAACTTTCAAAATCACAGCTTTTGTTTAGGGTAAATTGTGTTTCTTTTTGTTCAAATATTTCATGAATGGTTCACATTTTTTCCAGTTCTTAGTTTGTATATTTGAAATCTTTCAGTAGCTATGGTTTATATGATGGAGCCTGAGTTAGTCAATTATTCATTGGATCCATATGAGGGTTTCCAAACACGGTCCTTGTTATCCCGCGTGTCAACAGGGGGCATTAAAACTTTTGCAGCATCTTTCATCATCATTGTAAGCCCAAGGTCACAAGTCAACAACGATGTAAAAACCATGTAGCGCCCTGTATTAGGTATCCTAGGCACTTGTCTTTGTCATTGAGTCTCTATTTTGTTGTCTTGGTCGGACCATGGCTGGTACCTCAAATTTTCACTTTGAGTTACTTTCGGCCTGTACATGATAGGAGGGCTGTTATGTAAAAATTATTTTGTAACAATTATTTAGTGTAATTAGACGAAAGGGCATGATCATAAGATCATGCCCTTTCCCGAAAAGGTACCCATGGCAGTATATAAGCCAGGGACCCTCATTGTAAAAACCATCATTCAGTTTTATTAATAAATTATATATACATTTTTATCTATTACCAAGCTTTTATGCTCCATCTAGTATCAAAGTGTAACTAAACTTTGTTCGTACATTGGTATCAATTCAACGAATCACACATCCACAAAGATGACCCCATTTCAAGCTTTGTATGGCTATGAACCTCCTAAATGGAAGGACTTGGCCTTCACCGAAACTAGAGTTTCGGCAGTTAAAGCCCAGTTGGAAGAGACCCAAAAAATCCTTCAAACATTGAAAGAAAACTTAAGTATTGCAAGGAATCACATGAAGCAACAAGCCGACCAGCATAGATCGGAAAGAGAATTTGAAGTTGGAGAGTGGGTATTTGTTAAGCTTCAACCTTACAAACAAGTATCCCTAAAGCGGAAGAGTAAAAACAAGCTAGCACTGAAATTCTATGGATCGTACCAGATCAACAAAAAGAACAGCCAAGTGGCATATAGCTTAAACCTTCCTGATAATAGTCGAGTTCACAATGTTTTTCATCTATCTTGTCTTAAAAAGGCATTGGCCAAGCGCCAATCAGTACAAACTACCCTACCAATGTTAATGATGAAGGCAAGCTCATTCTAGAACCAGAGGGGATCATCATCACCACCAGGGAGAAGAAGTTATGTTCACAAGTAATTAAAGAATACCTTATCAAGTGGAAGAATTTACCAGAAGAAGAAGCCTCTTGGGAGACAGAAGCATTTCGCCAAAAACACTTGTCATTAGATATGACTTGAGGACAAAGCATCTTTTCAAGAGGGAGGCAATGTTATGTAAAAATTATTTAGTGTAATTAGACGAAAGGGCACGATCATAAGATCATGCCCTTTCCCGAAAAGGTACCCATGATAGTGTATAAGCCAGGGACCCTCATTGTAAAAACCGGTGTTGCGAAAATCGCGATTTTATCGCGATTTTTTTAGTTTGGCGATATTATCGCCCAATTTTTATGCTAAATTTTTTTCACAAAAAAATCGCGATAACTTGAAAAAATCGCGATTTTTGAGGAAAAAAATCAAAAATCTTTCGACAATGTTTTTGATGAGGAGGAGGAGCAACAACGCAGGCTACCCCTGTCACCAGTAGAAGACATGGTCTACCTCCTTTAGCTCCTAGTTCTTCAGTTTCTAGAGCACAGCAGAGTCCACTGCCAACTCCACCGGCATCTTCATCTAGAGGGGCAGAGGAAATCAATAGTATTAGACTTTAGTTATTTGGTTCATTTCATTGTATATGACATTATGGCTCATGATATGAGATACATTATTATATTTTTTGATAATATTTTGAGGCTGAGTTGGGACTCAGGAATCAGGACTTACTATTCAGGACATGATTCACCGTTATGTCTGATGTAGCACTAGAAATGATATTACACATCCTATATATTACTTCTTTTATCATATTTATGTGTCAATGTATTTATTTTATGTTGTAGATGCTTTAGATATTAAAAAAATTGAAAAAAAAATGAATATTTTTGTATGTTACGATTTTTTCCCAATTTTTACCGATTTTTTTCCGATTTTTTCCCCTCACCGATAATATCCCAATAACGATTACTGCAACATTGGTAAAAACCATCATTCAGTTTTATTAATAAATTATATATACATTTTTGTCTATTACTGAACTTTTATGCTCCAAGGGCCTTAGGTGAACTCTCTTCTGGACTCGTGGTTTTATGTGACATTACATTTGTAGGGGTGAAAACCCATGTATGGTCCAGTCCAACCTATGTCAAGAGGCACCTATACCATTCCACGTGGTTAGGGTCTATTGAGTTTTCAGATGGCCTTGGCTTTGATGCAGTATCCCTTATGACAACTCTGGAAGCATGACAGTCTCATTTGAAAGCATTTCACATTTTCAGAGGCAATTCACGATTCCAAATGCAAAGTGGTCTCGAAGCTCCAAAAGACAACTTGGTCTAAGATTGTGCATTTTGATGAGAGGATTCCATGCCGCATGAAATCTTCCAATCAGATCATCCAGTGGCTAGTTACAGTGTGGTCAAACTTGGTCATCAAGTCAGAGCAGGTTTCCAGGGGGCATAACAAGAGATTGGGCAAAAGCATACATGTGTTACATCAAAAGTGATCAACATGAAGAAAGGAACAATACTCGTGTGTTAGATTTCAGAGATCAACTGGGGCGCTAGAGAACCAACACAAGGAAGTGATGACATGGCATACAAGATGATGATGTGGCAACGCCCTATAGGATATGGAAAACCTAAGAGATACTCCATACAAATCTGGATTACTAAAGCAATACCTAGGTTCCAGAATCGCCAAAAGGGCAAGGACGATGAAGATCGAACAAAAGAGTGACTAAGTTTGAATTATTCAAGGGAAAAAGTCAAGTCGAGTTCCTTCATCAAGTCGCACTCCTCAATGGACCAAGTTGAATTCATCATAGACCAAAAAGTGGAATGTTGAGCCTAGCAGGCATATTATTTTGACTATCAACCATCATGCACCATGAGCAAGGGGAGTCTTGAGCAAATTTGGGGAAATTTGTCAAAATCGACCCCCTAGTGGGTGAATTAAAAATTATTTTGTAATATTTCATGAATTATTTACTAAGACTCCAACATGTGGATGACTCATAAAATATTTTCTTGAGGGAGTCAAAACTAACTGTTAATTAGTCATTAGCTAGCAGTTATAATTTTTTCAACAAAGGGTAGCCTCACCACATCTGTAATGTTGTTGTTGTCCTTTGAGATTGGTGTTATCATAATAAAAGAGCTCATTTTTTGCAAACCTTTGTCTATTCTATATACATTGTGTGGAGTGATTTTAATTTCCACTTTTTTCTTGATATATGCTATTGGGGTTTTAATCTTATTTTCTTGGTAATAACTAAAACTACACTAAGATTAACAACTCTTGCCATTGAGGGTCTACACAGTCACGTGGAAAGGGGAAACTAGGCGGCAACACCACTTTATCAATTTGTTTTGCAAGCAGATCGATCCAAGCAATCAAACCATTCCGAGAAGGAGTTTCAAATTGTGTAGGGTCTTGTATTCATCACAAACAAGATTTTAAGACTGGAGATGCCACTCCTAAGTGGGTTCAAAAATTATCAAAGAGATTAAGTCAATAAGGGGGCTATTTCTACTCAAAATCAAACCCACACCCTTGAGTTTAGCAAGTTATATCGACCTAAGAGGGTGTCAATTTTGCACTCTAGCAATGGTGAGGAAAGTAAAAGCATTGGTATAGCCCAACAACCACCTCTTTTATAAAAAAAACTCTAACTTTTTATTTTCCGTACTTTAGATTAGGATAAATTATTTTTCTGGTTTTTAATTATTTATCTTAGTTAGCAAGCATTTTCTTAGGGAAAATTGGGTAAATTGTTGGATCTAACCAAGGATAGGTACAAGTATCATTTCTAATATATTTTACACATGTATTTAGCTGATTTGTCTTGAAGATGTAAAGATTTATTAGTTGTAACAAACGGAATCTGACACAAAAGAGAGGTTTCATGTTGAGATTTTGATGTTCTATGCTGTAACAATCACTTATTACAAAACTACTTTATGTTGCAATATTAGATAAGCAATTGTAAGAAGAAGAAGAAGGCCTCAAGGACCCTGTCTGCACTCAAAGAAAGGACTCTACACATTTGAAGCATCTTGGGAAGTCTCTCACATTATACATCCAAATAAAGCAAGAAGAGCACTTAATCATCAAAAGAATCAAAGTGATCTCCCTTACATTGATGAAAGGATCACATCTCAAACATCTTTGAAGAAAGAAGAACATTTCTCCTTATCTTGAAGAAGTAGCATTGCCATTCTAAAGAAGGAAGATCAACATCAAGAAAGGCATATAATGGAAGACATCATCATCAAAGGAGGCATCTCCATTTGTCAAGTAAGTACTTTATATTTATGTCTCAATCTACAAACCAAATGAATTATTTCTGCAACAAGAACAATAAACTTGTTGGGACATTGAAAATTGAAATACCTTGTATGGAAGAAGAGAATAGATTTAATCCTCATACAGAATGAAGTTATTGAATATGTCAAGGGCACAATCATCAAACCTCCACAAGAACTATCTCAAGCACTATCAAAGTATACGAAAGGAGAAAGAAGGGCTCAAAAAATCCTCATTGAATCAATTAAGGATTCTCTCATCCCCT
The DNA here is from genome assembly GCA_000404065.3 of Pinus taeda. Lineage (NCBI taxonomy): Eukaryota > Viridiplantae > Streptophyta > Pinopsida > Pinales > Pinaceae > Pinus > Pinus taeda. Next base: position 20,721 of record APFE030338612.1, read on the forward strand.
ATGTAGCAAAGTTGAAGACATCAAAAGAAATCTATGACAAGTTGGTCGAATTGTTCTTTGTAAGTACTGCAGGAGAAATAATATCGTTAAAAACTGAATTATACAAGATGAAAGTTTCAAGGGAAGAAGGGGTGGCTTCATATCTCATGAAGGTATCTCAAATAAGAAATCAACTACAAGAGCTAGGAGAAACGATGTCAGATCCAGAGATGACTACTCTTGTAATCAATGCATTACCAAATGAAAGGGGCAACTTTGTATCAAGCATCTATGGAAAGAAGGAAGCCACTCCAATCAGCGATCTGTGGTCATTATGTAAGATTGAAGAAACCAGATTAAAGGCAAAGAATGGCGTTGGATTGAATGAAAAAACACAAGCATGTGCAGCTATGACAAGGAAGAAAGGGAAATTTGGAAAGTTTGAGCCTCGAAAGAAAATTGACATGTCTAAGATTCAATGCTATGAATGTAATGAATATGGGCATTTCAAAAGGAATCGTCCTAAACTCAAGAAGCGCAACAAGAAAAGGAAAGAAAGAAGTAAAGCCCATGTGACCAAAGAAATAGAGGAACCAGAAGAAAAGAAGTCAAAGAAGGATGGAGTGAAAGAACTCTACTATTAAAAGGTCTCTCATATACATTTAGTTTATTTTCAGTATATAGAAGTTAGCAAGTTATGGTAGGATGCATTGCAATCATGATAAAAAGCATTATAGCAGTATTAAGATGACATCATAGAAAGCATGAAAGAATAGTCAAAGTAACAATTTGAATGGTTGAAGAAAGTCATCTAGCAAGATAGAAAGAGAAGACTATCATCACACCTCATCATCATTAGGAAGAAAAATTTGCAGAATAAGGATCACTAAGATCCTCCATTGGAATCTTCATTACAAGGTTCACCTCTACTTAGAAGAAGTGTCACACAGATAGTCTACATTACCTTGTGTGGGATCCACAGTTTAGAAGAATCAAGGTATGGTGACAGAAAAGTACAGCATGACAAATTAGTTGAAGCATTTTCATCTTCAAGCAAGGAAAGGGAAGTTGTTTAAGGAAGCCTAGATGATCACATGAAGGAAGAGGTATGCACATATTTGTTAACTTTGATAGATAGATAAAGTCATGTCATCACTTAATTGCAAATAAAATAGTTAAAATGCTCTATTTCATGAGCATAAATGAAGAAGAAGGGACTCTTCCTTATGAATGATACATGAAAGCATAAATACAAAGTGCCTTGAACTCTTCTACATGATGACAGGATGGAATCAACACTATATGAACTCATGAAGAATATGAGGTGGTCGGCAACAATTGTTCCTATGATGAAGGAACCATGTATTAAGATCCTGAGGAAGCAGTATATGAAAAAGTTGAAAGAAGAGTTCGTAAAGATGTATCTATAATCACTTGAGATAAGATGAGTAATCAACATATGATAACAATTAGAAGGATTAGCTATGACATCTCCATGGAGAAGGTATGAAGACCCTGATATGTATGACAAAGAAGGAGAACCTTGATAGTAAATGTCTTGAAGATGGATTTGTTCAATATGCAGAATGTTGATGTTGCAGATGACGAAGGGCCATCATAAATAGGTAATTTTGATTTAATGATTCATTGTTTGATTTTGAAAGCAAACATCTAGTTGGGTTGGAACAGCGCTATTGGAAGAGGGTTGTAGAAATTCTCCAACAACTAGTACACATAAACTTGGATGGAAAACCCTAGAAGAAACATGACTTTGAAAAAGGTAGCAGTATAAGGATAGTCAGATGATGACGAAGAAGGTCACTTCCCAATGAAGATAAGGATGACATGACTATTGGTTCAACACTATGAAGGGAAGTGATGTAAAAGATGGTCGATGCCCTACGAAGAAGTTCTGGAAGATGTCTCCATGATGAAGAAGTTGAAATTCATCCATGTCATGATGATGCAGAAAGGAGTAGCCCTACAAGCATTTGATAGTACCATGATCTCCACCAAAGAGTAAATAGTTGTTGTTGGAAACAAGTCCCTAGTTAAGAGGGATCTTGAGTATACTCCTTTTATAGGAATGAGTAGATCCTCCCTAGCTGAGAGGGAAAGATAGACTTCATTCTTGTCTTCACATTATGAAGAAAGAATGGAGGATTGGGTAAGCATCTGAGACTGATATCGATACTCTGTGAGGATGAGGTAGGGCATCCAATAGGCAAGAGTAGTCGAAGAGGAGGTTCCATAAGGATGTGTAAATCCAAGATGGGAATGGTCCTAAAAGGGCATACCTTGTGAACATCCAGATGGGGTATGTGCCTTGAGAGACAATGATGAAGGTGTCTATAAATCATTTGTCTCCCCAGCATTGTGATCTAATCTAGTGGAGAGATAGAGTTATTAATCAAGGCCTTGCTATATGACAATGTTGGTTGATATGGTGAGATGCTATAAGCTGAAAAGATAGAGTATGAGATGACTTGCCAATCCAACTCTTCATATGAGAATTCTTCAATATGAGAATGTGCAAGTACCATGAATACTTCCCTAGTTAAGAGCATATGTTAAAATTGGCAACTAGGGCCAAACTCCACATGGGTAATCTTATTTATGACAGCTGATATTTTTCTTGGATTCCTCTCTCCGAGAGGTGTAGGATTGATCTAAAGATCTTCCGATTCTGATATGTACAAATGAAGTTATGAATTTATTTTGATTATGTTCAAATTGTCAAGGTTGGCCAACAAACTTATGTAGGCTCAGAAGCCCAACAATCACGTTTCTTCATCCTCAACATTGCATATAAATAGAAGGTGACTTAGCCTCATTTGGACACACTCATCTTCACACTTCTCTCTCTCTCTCCTCATTGATTGGGTACGGATTTCTGGGCCTCTCTCTCCACACGTCCGAAATTTCAGGAGACCGAATTTCTGGATAGTTTGACCAAGCATTGACCAGCATAAGTTGACCTCCTTTGACTGCATTTTTGTGAGGGCTATCTCTATTTGGGCAGGCCGCATTTCTAGGCACAAAAATAGAGGCTAAACATTCACTATTGACCAATGTTGACTGCAGCTAGGTCTGATCGTAGGTGGGTTGTTTGACCAGACTTTGACTGGGCTGAATTTCACTGTTATGAGGGTTGTTTTATCTTGTTGTTTGGAGGCCGAAGTTGACTGAAGTGCACTGATTTGCTGAGAGTCAAATATGCCTTGTTGACCAGCGTTGACTTTCCTTGTTAGGGCTCTTTTGTTGTTGTTATAAATTATCAGATTTGTAATTTGTACTATCTCTCTCTGCTGAACTATTGAAGACTAAAATAAGTTTTGATCAAGGGTTTCCCCACATTGGGGTTTGTCCCTGGCTAGTGCCACATCTTGTGTCCTCTTGTCTTGGCTTGTGTTCTACTGTTTATGTTTATGTTCTATCTGCGTTTTACTATCATGTTGATGTGATTGCTAATCTGAATATTGGTATTGGGCTAATAAAGAAATTGAAGTAAAATTGCTCTAAAGCATAGAACATACCATTGTTGCCTAAAATTAACATGGAATCGGAGCTGAGGGGAAGACAAAGTCCAAGCAAGAGTGAAAAGAGAAATCATCAAAGACAGTTGGACAAGGACAAAAGGTTCAATGGGTTCCTCATCCTACTTCCCGGTTGAAGACAAGCTCCATGATAAATCTGACTATCATGGATGGAAGATATCTCTTGTTTTGACCTTGGAAGAAAAAGAAGAGATGGACTATGTGCAGGGTAAAATCCTTGAACCTCCTTCAAATGAACTGGCTACTCAAAGGCCAAGTACAATAGTGTTGAAGTCAAAGCAAAGCAGAGTATTAGGGATTCCATTGACAAGCATCTAGTGGCCTACATCTCCGAATTGAAAACCTCCAGGGAGATCTACGACAGGTTGGTCGGCATGTTCAAGGTTAGTAATGCTAATCAAATTCTATTTCTCAAGAATAAGTTGAAGGATATTAAGAAGGGAAAGGATGAGGATATTCAATCCTATTTCTTAAGGATCACTGGGATCAAGAACAATCTACTCTCAATTCGAGAAGTCATTCTTGACAGGGAACTTACTCTCACCACCCTTGGAGGACTCCCACCTGAGTGGTATGTATTTAGAACCATCGTCCTCAACAATGATCGAATTCCAAGGTTTGAAAAATTGATGTCGAGATGCATTCACGAAGAAACAAGAATGGTGAAGAAAGAAATGCCTTCTACTAGAAGCAACCCCACTGCATTCTCACTCATGCCAAAAGGAGAAATAATGCAGGGTCTAAAGGTCATTTCCATGGAAAGCCTGGATCTAAGGGAGGAAAAAAGGCCAGGTGCTTTGTTTGCAATAAGTCTAGCCACTATGCAAGGGAGTGTCCAAATAGAAGGGACACATCGCATGATGATGAACACAATCATTCCAGGACCAACTTCAACAACAACGATCAAAGGAATGGTAGATCCAATGGCAAAGGAAAAAGGAATGCGGGACATCAAGGAAATGGTTGACCTTCCAAGAAATCAAGGAACTCTAGGTATGAATAATCAAATGTTGTTAACAATAAGCAAAAAGAGTATTATCTTATATCGGCCCTCTCCACTGCCTCTCCTCCAGACACTTTGGGATATTGGTTGATTGATAGTGGTGCCTCAAGGCACTTCGCCGAATACAAGGAAGCCCTCTTTATTCTGATAGAAAAGGAGCAAACTTGGAGATCATCCTTCGAGACAATGCCACCTATCCCATGAAGGGAGTAGGGAATGTTACCCTTCAATTGAATCAAGGTAACACTATTCATTTGTAAGAAGTATTATATGTACCTAATCTCAAGAAGAACCTGGTGTCCATTTCAGCCATGGAGGACAAAGGATTCAAGGCGGCATTCATCGATGGAAAGGTACATGTTTGGAAAAGAAATTTTAAGAATGCTTTTACTCTTGGGTTCAGGGTTGACACTTTGTATCAAGTTGGAGGAAGTCCATTGGGAGCCATGTCTTGCGACAATCTCTACAATCTGAACTATGGCACTGGAGGTTTGCCCATCTTCATTATAAGGCCCTACCCAATGTGAGACAGATGGTGACAGGTATGCCCGAGTTCAAAGTAGAGCATGAAGGTGTATGTCCAGGATGTGCCGAAGGAAAACTTACAAGAGGACCATTCCCCTCAAGTAATAGCAAAACCACAGATATATTGCAATTGATCCACTTCGACATATCTGGTATGATGTCCGTAAACTCTTTGGGAGGATACTTATATTATCTCACCATTACGGATGATTATTCTCGCAAGACCTGGATCTACTTCTTAAAGAAGAAGGATGAAGTGTTCACCTGGTTCCAACAATTCAAAATCTTGATTGAAAACCAATCCCAGAAGAAAATCAAGATGTTGAGGATTGATAATGGGACCGAGTACGAATCCAATGAATTCCAAGATTATTGCAGAGAAGCTAGCATTAAGAGGGAGACTACAACGCCATACACTCCTGAGCAGAATGGTGTGGCTGAAAGTAAGAATCGCTCTATTGTAAAAGCAGTTCATGTCGTGCTTCATGATCAAGAACTTTCGAAGTTCCTATGGGCTGAAGCTGCAAATACCATCGTGTATGTTCAAAATCGATCCCCTCATTAAGCATTGGACTCCAAGACTCCCAAAGAAATGTTCACTGGTAAAAAACCCGATGTCTCTCATTTTAGAATTTTTGGAAGTCTCGTTTATTTTCATGTGTCGAAAGAGAAAAGAAGAAAATTGGGTGCATCTTGGAAGAAAGGAATCTTTGTGGGCTATAGTGAAAATTCTAAGGGATATAGAATTTAGGTAGCTAGTCAAAAGGAAGTTGAGATAAGTCATGACATCACCTTCGACGAAGATATGGCCCTCAGAAAGATCAACAACCTTCCTATCCTAAGGAAGGACAAAGAAGCTGACACCGTAAATCAGGGTGCAAAAGAAGACGAAACGATGTCTGATGTTGATAAACCTATGGATCCTATTGATCCTCCTCCTCATGAGCCCTCCTCCTCCAAAAGGAGACCCTCATGGCTTAGGGAGACTCTCGAAGATGCCGAGAGACACATTGCACCAAGGGGGACTTTTTGTGAAAGTAAGAAGCCGAATAGGTATCAAGGTTATTTGACTGCCCTGAGCACTATCATTCAAAATGAACCTTCATCATTCGAAGAAGTCGAGAAGCATCAAGTATGGAAGGATGCTATGAATGAAGAATACGAGTCAATTATGAAGAATAATGTCTGAGATGTGGTCCCTAGACCCCAAGACAAATCGGTTGTTACCTCTAAGTGGTTCTACAAAATCAAGCATGGAGCTGATGGAAGTGCAGACCCTCTCATTCACAAATGTAAGAGGGAGTTGGCTTCTGAATTTGAGATGAAGGACCTAGGACCAATGCATATTTCCTAGGGTTGGAGGTCTGGCGAAAGCCAGGTGAAATTTTCCTCTCACAAGGAAAATATGTTGTGAAGATATTGGAAAGATTTGGGATGGTGGACTGCAAGCCTGTGACCACTTTGATGGAACTTAACTTTAAAAAGTTATGTGGTAGTGTTGTTGGACCTGAATTGGGAAATGCTTATGAGTATCATCAACTCATAGGAGCACTGATGTTCTTGGCGAACTCTCGCCCCGACATATGTTTTGCAGTTAACACATTGAGCCAATATATGGTTGAGCCTCATCATATGCATTCGATTCGTGCCAAGAATCTTCTGAGATATCTTCGGGGCACAATCACTCATGGACTGAGATACACTGTCAGAGATGTGAGGCTGCATGGTTATTCTGATGCTGACTGGATTGGCAGTATGGTGGATCGCAAGAGCACTTCTGGATGTTGTTTTTCTTTGGGTTCTGCTTCGATATCCTGCATGAGTAGGAAGCAGAAATTGATTGCCTTGAGCACCGCCGAGGCCGAATACATAGCTACTAGCATGGCCTCCTGTGAAGCTGTCTGGTTGAGGAAGCTCTTCAGTGAGCTATTTGGACATGTGTTGGATACCACCGTGATACTCTGTAACAACCAGAGTGGGATCTGATTATCAGAGAATCTTGTGTTTCATGATCGCTCCAAGCATATAGATATTAAGTACCACTTTATCCGGGATATGGTACAACGAGGAGCAATAAGGCTCCATCACATTGGGACTTATGAGTAAGTCGTCGATATTCTGACAAAGCCCCTGGGGAAAGTCAAGTTCTTGGCCTTCCGAGAACGACTTGGAGTAGTGGAGAGACCCTCTTATGAGGGAACTGTATGAGATGGACATTGAGCTCTTGGAGCTCCGAGGGGCTTGGGGTACTCCTTGGAGCGATGAGCAACTATAAGGTGAGTGGTTAAGCCTTCCCCTAGTGGTTTGTTGTGTACAGGGTGAGTGGTTCAGCCTTCCCCTGTGATACCCCTTGGCGACATGTACGCAGGATGAGTGGTTCATCCTTCTCCTGCTGAGACATCCTACCCATGCATTCTAGGACTCATTGGAAGTACCTCTCATCTAGCCAATGAGTAAGGAAATGAGGATAGGGACCATAGTACTACCGATGGACGCATCGTGTACTACCGTACTCCCTATGCTAGGATGACCGATATTGATCTGGGATCAATTGGAACTAACTTCGGCTCAATAAGAGTGGTATGAGACACTCTCTTTTGATTGGAATTGACTTCAAGTCAATAAGAGTGGTATGAGACACTCTCTTTTGATTGGAACTGACTTCAGGTCAGTAAGAGTGGTATGACACACTTTCCTTTGATTGGGACTAACTTTGGGTCAGTAAGAGTGGTATGACACACTCTCCTTTGATTGAGACTAACTTCAAGCCAATATAGAATGGTATGATACATTCTTGATCACTTCTTCTTCTTCATACATTCTCGATCACTTCTTCTTCTTCATAGTTCAGCAGAGCAAAGCAGTGCATTGATGGCAGATATACTAGAGATTGGCAGATCGATTAGCAGATGGAGTTCTCCCTAGTTGATAAGGAGTGTTAAAATTGGCAACTACGGCCAAACTCCACATGGGTCATCTTATTTATGACAGCTGATATTTTTCTTAAATTCCTTTCTCCGAGAGCTGTAGGATTGATCTAAAGATCATCCGATTCTGACATGTATAAATGAAGTTATGAATTTATTTTGATTATGGTCAAATTGTCAAGGTCTGCCAACAAACTTATGTAGGCTCAGAAGCCCAACATACACGTCTATTCATCCTCAACGTTGCATATAAATATTAGGTAAATTAGCCTCATTTGGACACACTTATCTCTCTCTCTCTCCTCATTGATTGGGTACGGATTTCTGGGCTTCCTCTCTCCACACGTCCGAAATTTCAGAAGAGCAAAATTTCAAGAGGCCGAAATTTCAAGACAGTTTGACCAAGCGTTGACCCACATGCGTTGACCTCCTTTGACTACGTTTTTGTGAGGACTATCTCTGTTTGGGAAGGCCGCATTTCTGGGCACAAAAATCGAGGCTAAACGTTGATTGTTGACCAGCGTTGACTGCAGTTAGGGCTGACCGTAGGTGGGTTGTTTGACCAGACTTTGATTGCGCTGAATTTGAATGTTTTGAGGGTTGTTTTATCTTGTTGTTCGGAGGCCGAAGTTGACTGAAGTTGACCGATTTGCTGAGGGTCAAATCTGCCCTATTAACTTTTCTTGTTAGGGCTCTTTTGTTGCTGTTATAAATTATCAAATTTGTAAATTGTACTCTCTCTCTCTGCTGAACTATTGAAGACTAAAAGAAGATTTGATCAAGGGTTTCCCCACATTGAAGTTTGTCCCTGGCTAGTGCCACATCTTGTGTCCTTTTGTCTTGGCTTGTCTTCTACTATTTATGTTTATGTTCTATCTACATTTTTCCATCATGTTGATGTGATTGCTAATCTGAATATTGATAATAAGCTAATAAAGAAATTGAAGTAAAATTGCTCTAAAGCATAGAACATATCATAGTTGCCTAAAATTAACAACATAGTATTCAAAACATCCACCTATCAAACCGGGCTTCAAATCGGGACTAGTCAAATCTCAATGAACCAGTGTTTAAAATAACACATGAAAAAAATAATAATGAAAAGACTATTTTTAAGATTTCAAACCATGATTCCAAACTAATAGAGACAAAATATGCAAAGTATATACCATGTAAAGGTGAATATATCAAAATGGCACCGAGTGCAAAATATATCAACAACAAAATACATAATCAAAGAGGCTCATCAAAGGAAAGGTTAACTTGGGTTGACTTTGTGAAGGATAAGCTCATCAAAGGAAAGGTTAACTTGGTCTTGGAGGGGTCTTTGTCGTGGGTCTAATACGTCTTGGACTTCATCATTTGAAGATTCTATAAGAAGAGAAGAATTCTTCTGAGGTTTCCTCACTAGCAGAGGTTTTGGCTCTGGCTAGCAACCTACATCTTGTGTCCTCTTGTTCCATTGGTCTTCATAGTTTGGTAGTTGTTTGATGATAAGAACATTATAATAATCAAGAAAAGAAGAAGCTAATTACATGTACATCAAGTTTAACTAAAAGACCATCACAAGCAGTTATCAAGTAAAGAGAAGTCACCCTAATCTAGCTGCCATAGATTTCTCAACATGGTATGAGAGCTAAGGTGACAAGAAGAGGCGGCTTGAAGATCATTCAATTGAAGAAGGATACATAAGGGCCAAGCATAAGAAGAGCATCAAGGAAATCGAATCATCAAGGAGAACTAAGAGCATCAAGGAGATCTAAAGACCCTATCATCTTGGAAGAAGAAGAAGGCCTTAAAGACCCTATCTCCACTCAAAGAAAGAAGGGCGCTACACATTTGAAGCATCTTGGGAAGTCTCTCACATTCTACATTCAAAGAAAGCAAGAAGAGCACTTCATCATCAAAAGAATCAAAGTGATCTCTCTCACATTGAAGAAAGGATCACATCTCAAACATCTTTGAAGAAGGGAGAACATTTCTCCTTATCTTGAAGAAGTACCATTACCATTCTAAAGAAGGAAGATCATCATCAAGAAAGGCATATAGTGGAAGACATTATCATCAAAGGAGGAATCTTCATTTGTCAAGTAAGTACTTTATATCTATGTCTCAATCTACAAACCAAATGAATTCTTTCTACAAGGAGAACAATAAACTTGTTGGGACATCGAACTACCTTGCATGGAAGAAGAGAATAGATTTAATTCTCATAGAGAATGAGGTTATTGAGTATGTCAAGGGCTCAATCACCAAACCTCCACAAGAACAATCTCGAGCACTATCAAAGCATATGAAAGGACAAATAAAGTCTCTCATCCCCTACGTAGCAAAGTTGAAGACATCAAAAGCAATCTATGACAAGTTGGTAGGATTGTTCTTTGTAAGTACTACAGGAGAAATAATATCGTTAAGAACCGAATTATACAAGATGAAAGTTTCAAGGGAAGAAGGAGTAGCTTCATATCTCATGAAGGTATCTCAAATAAGAGATCAACTACAAGAGCTAGGGGAAACAATGTCAGATCCAGAGATAACCACTCTTGTCCTCAATGCATTACCAAATGAATGGGGCAACTTTGTATCAAGCATCTATGGAAAGAAGAAAGCCACTCCATTCAGTGATTTGTGGTCATTATATAAGATTGAAGAAACCAGATTAAAGGAAAGGAATGGCGTTGGAACGAATGAACAAACACAAGCATATGTAGCTATGACAAGGAAGAAAGGGAAATTTGGAAAGTTTGAGCCTCGAAATAAATTTCAAAAGAAAATTGACATGTCTAAGATTTAGTGTTATGAATGTAATGAAAATGGGCATTTCAAAAGGAATTGTCCTAAAATCAAGAAGGGCAACAAGAAAAAGAAAGAAAGAAGTGAAGCCCATGTGACCATAGTAGAGGAACCAGAAGAAAAGAAGTCAAAGAAGGAAGAAGTGAAAGAACTCTACCATTAAAAGGTCCCTCACATACATTTAGTTTATTTTCAGTCTATAGAAGTTAGCAGGTTATGGTAGGATGCATTGCAGTCATGATAAAATGCATTATAGCAGTATTAAGATGACATCATAGAAAACATGAAAGAATAGACAAAGTAGCAGTTTGAATGGTTGAAGAAATTCATCTAGCAAGATAGAAAGAGAAGACTATCATCACAGCTCATCATCATTAGGAAGAAGCATTTGCAAAATAAGGATCACTAAGATCCTCCACTAGAATATTTATTAAAAGGTTCACCTCTACTTCTTAGAAGAAGCAAGTGTCACATGGATAGTCTACATTCCACCTTGTGTGGGATCCACGGTTTAGAAGAATGAAGGTATGGTGACAGAAAAGTGCAGCATGACAATTTAGTTGAAGCATTTTCATCTTCAAGCAAGGAAAGGGAAGCTACTAAAGGAAGCCTAGATGATCACATTAAGGAAGAGGTATGCACATATTTGTAAACTTTCATAGATATATAAAATTATGTCATCACTTAATTGCATATAAAATGGTTAGAATGCTCTATCTCATGAGCATGAATGAAGAAGAAGAGACTCTTCCTTATGAATGATACATGAAAGCATAAATACAATGTGCCTTGAACTCTTCTACATCATGACAAGATGGAATCAACACTATATGATCTCATGAAGAATATGAGGTGGTACAGTTGTTCCTATGATGAAGGAACCATGTATTGAGATCTTGAGGAAGCAGTAAATGAAGAATCTGAAAGAAAAGTTCGTAAAGATCTACCTATAATCACTTGAGATAAGATGAGTAATCAACATCTGATAACAATTAGAAGGATTAGCTATGACATCTCCATGGAGAAGGCATGAAGACCCTGATATGTATGATGAAGGAGAACCTTGATAATAAATGTCTTGAAGATGGATTTGTACAATATGCAGAATGTTGATGTTGCAAAGGACAAAGGGCCATCATAAAGAGTAGTTTTGATTTAATGATTCACTTTTTTATTTTAAAAGCAAGCATTTGGTTAGGTTTGAACAGGGCTACTAGAAGAGGGTTGTAGAAATTCTCCTACAACTAGTACACATAGACATGGATGGAAAACCCTGGAAGGAACATGACTTTGAAAAAGGTAGCAGTATGAAGGATAGTCAGATGATGACCAAGAAAGTCACTTCCCGATGAAGAGAAGGATGACATGACTATTGGTTCAACACTATGAAGGGAAGTGATGTAGAAGATGATCGAAGCCCTACAAAAAATTTCTGGAAGAAGATGGCTCCATGATGAAGAAGTTGAAGTTCACCCATTACATGATGATGCAGAAAGGAGGAGCCCTATGAGCAGTTGATAGTAACATGATCTCCACCAAAGAGAAAATAGTTGTTGTTGGAAACAAGTCCCTGGTTAAGAGGGAGCTTGGGTATATTCCTTTTATAGAAATGAGAAGATCCTCCCTAGTTGAGAGGGAGAGATAGACACATCATTCTTGTCTTCACATTATGAAGAAAGAATGGAGGATAGGGTAAGCATCTAAGACTGATATCAATACTCTTTGAGGATGAGGTAGGGCATCCAATAGGTAAGAGTAGTCGAAGAGAAGATTCCATGAGGATTTGTAAATCGAAGATGGGAATGGTCCTAAAAGAACATACCTTGTGAACATTTGGATGGGGTATGTGCCTTGAGAGATAATGATGAAGGTGTCTATAAATCATTTGTCTCCCCAGTATTGTGCTCTAATCTAGTGGAGAGATAGAGTTGTTAATCAAGGCCTTGCTATATGACAATGTTAGTTGATATGATAAGATGTACTATATAAGTTGAAAAGATAGCTTATGAGATGACTTACCAATTTGACTCTTCATATGAAAATTCTTCAGTATGAGAATGTCCACGTACCACAAATACCTACCTAATTAAGAGGGAGTTGAAATATGTAACTAGGTTCGGTCTTCATAATGTCTTATGTCATCTTGATTTTATGTATTTGATGTAAAGGGAGAAGAAAAATTTATTATTATTATTTATAGCATGGGTTCCATGCTCTAGGTCAAATAGTTTGTAGGTCAAACACCTATTGTGTGCTTCTAAGGCTTTGTCATAGAGTCAAAGAAGTCAAAGAGTCATTGTCATATGTAAAAGACCCTATTGGGCATTTTGTATCATGTAAAAATAATTTGTTGTAAGTCAAAAAGAGTCAAAAGCCTCCCTCCAAGACCAAGTCGGCCTACAAGAGACAAGTCGGCCTACAACAAGAAGTTAGCCTCACTATGGACAATTCGCACTCCTAAAAAGAGTATACATAGAGAGCACTCGACCTCATTTGAAGAAGACATCTAAGAAGTTTGATAACAAGGACAAGACAGAGATAAAAAGGGTTAGCAAAGAGGAGGAGAACTAAAGGAAGAGAAACCGAAGGTTTGAAGACTATTTTTTGGGCTACATCAACTCACATGTGTGAAAGAATTAGGGCATTCATTGTTGCAATAAAACCACAAATTGTAGTTCACTAAAAGAACCGAAGTTTGAAGCTAGAAGATGAGGTTTGAAGGTAAAATATCTAAAGAGTTCCAAGCGAGGGACCAAACGGACTTCATTCTGTCCTAAAACCACTCACACATGCGAAATCCAAAACTGTAGTAGAAGCCAAAAATTGCAGACCTAAAGCAATAGCCAAAATTCTGAAGTAGAAGCTGAAATCTAAAGTTTGAAGCTAATTTGACTTGGGTTGACTTTGTGAAGGATAAGCTCATCAAAAGAAAGGTTAACTTGGTCATGGAGCGGTCTTTGTCTTGGGTCTAATAGGTCTTGGATTTCGTCATTTGAAGATTCTATAAGAAAAGAAGAATTCTTGTGGGTTTTCCTCTCTAGGAGAGGTTTTGGCCCTAACTAGCATCCTACATCTTGTGTCCTCTGGTTCCATTGATCTTCATAGTTTGGTAGGTGTTTGATGATAAGAACATTATAATAATCAAGAAAAGAAGAAGCTAATTACAAGTACATCAAGTTTAAGTAAAAGAACATCACAAGAAGTTATCAAGTAAAGACTCGAGAAATCACCCTAATCTAGCTGCCATAGATTTCTCAACACCCAACAGGGAAAACCCTCGCATGCTTGAGAATATTATTGAAGAAATTTGAGCAATAGACCTCTTACAAATACACATACTTCAATAGAGAATACAATGACCTCTCAGCCTTAGACCATGCTTGAAACAATCTACAAGAATTTTGATCCTCTCCTCCTAAGTCTGTGCGCACTAGAATCCCGAATTCCTCGCTCAAATTCACCTCCTATTAAATAGGGAACCTCGTATTTCTATGTGCACTTCCTTGGGAAATTGCCTTTCTCTCCAATAACTTGCACATGGTCTCTTGGCACCTTTCTCTCACAAGCTCACACATATTATGATACAAATTGTGCCTTCGTTCCTCCTTTTAATGCAATTCGTATGGCTAAGTTTAGCAAATTTCCAATTAAGGAATGATTTTGTGATTGATCGAGTAAACTAAGTGAAAACTCACATGCAACTCATCTTGTCTCACATCTAAGACTTGAAACTCAACCACTCGTCCTTTTCCTCAATCAACTCGCACTAGAAGACAAATAACTCAGCCTTACACTTTAACACATTAGTTCAATGCATCATATCTCATCCTAATTTTTAGGAATTCTCCTATCCTTTAGGAAATCGAGCATGCCAAAGAAGAAACTTGATTTGACTCCTTGAATTAAGGCACAAATCAAGGGATCCATTTCTTACTACTATTTTCAACAACCTTTGACCGAGTCAAAGTCCGAGTTTTAAACATTGAGCACAATACCTAAAAAGCTTCATAACATCTTTTTCAACTATGGCTAAACAATTCCATGCCACAATAGCCAATAATAAGGGTTCCTAGTGGGGAAAGAATTAGTAGAAAGCTTTTGAAGAGATGAAATGAAATATTAATCAAGGATCAACATTTACATTACCCAATTTGCAAAAGCCTTAGAAGTGGAGACAAATACAACTAAAAATGTTATAGGAGCATTCTTGAAGCAACTAGGTAAGTTGGTATAATATCATTCTAAAATGTTCCATGACATAGTCCTTAACTACCCTACATATGGAAAGATACTCTATCCTGTAGTTCAAGCTATTAAGAAATGGAAGCACTATCTAATGGGCAAGGAAACCATCATTCACATTGATCACAAGTCACTACAGTATTTTCAATCCCATGATAAGCTTCAACAAACCAAACACTACAAATGAAAGCAATTTTTACATCAATTTCATCTAATCACCAAATATAAGAAGGGTAGCACTAATCAATTGGAAAACATGCTCTCAAGGCCACCCACATCTAAGATCAAGGTTTTGGAAACTCTTATGCACATGGATACTTTCACCCATGATGCATATAAAGAGATATACACATAAGATGAGGACTTTAAAGAGGTGTTTTAATAGCTATAAGGCCAAGTTCATATGGAATAAAGTGATAGCGAGGCTGACTATCATCTCCAAGATGGATTGCTTTGTGCTCTACAAGCTAGACATGCTCTATATTCCTAAAGGTGAGAGATTGCAACTTATCAAAGAGGCCCATATCTCCAAAGTTATAGGGCATTTTGGTGTTGGAAGACATTTGCCAGCTTAAAGGTATGTGTATTGACCCAGAATGCAAGAAGATGTAGCTAAGTTTATTAGAGGATGCAAACTTTGTTTAACCAACAAAATCGTTAATAGAAAGCAAGGTTTACACCATCCCTTAGTTATACCTACTAGACCATGGGAGAGTAGCTTCCTCGATTTCCTGGGTGGCTTGCTAAGAACAAGGGGAATGATTATTTATTTGTGATGGCTAACAAGTTTAGAAAGATGAGCATTATCATGCCCTGTAAAAAGACCATCAAGGGACAACATACAACAAACACGTTCTTCCAAAAGGTATAAAGGCACTTTGAAATATCAAGGAGCATCATCTTAGATACATATATCAGATTTCTCAATGCCTTTTGGACTACAGTTTGGGAGAAGATGGACACCAGTCGACACAGAGAGATTCCATTTCAACTTGATCCTCGAGATGTCCAATTTCAACAAGATGTATAAGAGGTTCGACAGTCGGACCACTTGATTCATTTTCTTGCAAATACTCTTCATCATCTGAATTGTTTACGACCAAAATTTCATTAGGTAATGAATCTGAAGGAGGATGAGAAATTTCACATGCAATAATTTCCTCCTTAGGGACTTGAGGATTTTCCCAACTCACAGAAATAGGCAACACAACATTAGGGATAAGATCTAACCAATTTGTAACTTGTAGATTATCATGATGATCATCAGAATTGGGATTTGTTTCAGATCGAAGGTGTTGCAGAGAAATGTGAACCAACCGCTGAAATTTTTAATCCAAATACATCCAATCGACATCTCTCTCCAAAAATTCACAACATAGATGAACAAACCTAGCAACAAAAACCTCTAATGATTCTTCAACCTTCATTCTAAGTTGATTTATCTTTTTTAAAACATCATGAAAATCGTACCTATCAAAGGCTTGACAGAGCTTGTTGATGAGTTGCTCGAATGAATGAATGGAAGCAACAAGTAATGTGTGGCACCATTGCTTGACATGGCCTTCAAGTTTGAGGGTAAACAACATGGCAATAACATCTTTACAATGTATTTTGTTAGAGTGACAAAAATGCAGAACTTGAAGCATGTGTCCAAATACTGTTGTTTGACCCTCGCCATTAAACTTAAATTGCGACAAGTGATAGATTATTTCCGTGGGCACTGACAGGTTTATGTTTTTAGAAAAACAGCTAGGGATAGAGATCTAGGATGGAGCCATTCACAGATATGAAACTAAACTGCAAGCTCCAAGGGCTCAACTTGTCATTTGCCTTCCTTCTAGTGCCAAAATCTATTGGCGGTGCTAGATGCCACCAACAGTTAGGGGGGTCTCCCTAATGTGAAGTCCCAATTAGACCTCACATCGTTTGGAGTAGGAGCCACATCCGGTATGTGGGCCTGGTTGCCACCATGAATATTTCGCTCTTGGCTACCAAATGAAAAGATGTCAGAGTGAGGACAAGAATGAAATGCCCAAACAATGAAACAAGGTCACCCCAAGATTGACAAACTATAGGAGGTACAAGCAAGTCACAACAACAATAAGAAGTACGCCACAAAAAGGATCAGTGAGCCAAAACCCGCTCAGATATACATGAACAAGAAAATGCCAGAGGTTAATTCCAAATTAGTTCACAATAGATCATCGGCATAGCGTAGAATTAATAAGCATAGATTCGAAAGCAAACATACATGTAACAACTACAAACTAATCCATAACATATTGCATGTATGAAAGCGCACATACAAATACAGTGAAAATATCAGACAACCAATACGGCCACTATGAGTAAGCATGGGAATCAGTGCTAAACATGAAGAACATCTTATTAATGTTGTTGCAAATGCAAATACATATCCTGCAATTCATCAAAGCCCAACAGTGGAACATGGGTTGTTCATATTGTTGCCCAATGCAGAACACTAGCCCCATTATAGCTCACCCTACTAGCTTCCAAGAGCAGAGTGTCTCTAACTCTCAAGCACAAATCAACTATCTACCACTAGTCCTAGCTTAAGTGCTAAAGTCCTTTACAAATGAGGCGTGAGGGTATATTTATAGAAATGAGGAGGGTGACCTTTCACCTTCTCCTGTGACCTCTCATCTACCCTCATGACTCTTGACCTTCTGTATTCCTTGTGGTCGCAGTCGCACCTCTTAGTGACAGTCGCAGTTTCAAAGTGCGACTTGGCTTGGTCGCATGCGATGAGAATAATCTTAGTTGCAAGACGCATTTGTAGATGGTTGTGAGCAAGTCGCAAATCACATCAGCAGAGGCTAGCCATAAGTTGCATCAGCAAAGGCTAGTCGCAAATCGCATCAGCAGAGGTTAGTCACAAGTTGCATCAGCGAAGGCTAGTTGCAAATCGCATCAACAGAGGCTAGTCGCAAGTCATATAAGTGGAGGCTATTCGCAAGTCACATCAGCAAAGGCTAGTCGCAACTTCAAGTAACAGTGTCGATTGCAAATCCTCTTCGTAGTGTTGGTCGCATTTTCCTCTTCACAGTATTGCTCGTATTTCCTCTTCGCAATGTTGGTCGCATCTTCTCTTCACAGTGTTGGTCTCACTTCCTGGTGACAGTCACAGTTTCAAAGT
Organism: Pinus taeda; assembly: GCA_000404065.3. NCBI lineage: Eukaryota > Viridiplantae > Streptophyta > Pinopsida > Pinales > Pinaceae > Pinus > Pinus taeda. The sequence goes on from APFE030338612.1 coordinate 38,904, forward strand.
GCGACTTGGCTTGGTCGCATGCGATGAGAATAATCTTAGTCGCAAGTCGCATTTGTAGATGGTTGTGAGTAAGTTGCAAATCACATTAGCAAAGGCAAGTCACAAGTTGCATCAGCAGAGGCTAGTCACAAGTCGCATCAGCAGATGTTAGTTGCAAGTCACATAAGTGGAGGCTAGTCGCAAGTCGCATCAATAGAGGCTAGTCGCAACTTCAAGTCACAGTGTTGATTGCAAATCCTATTCATAGTGTTGGTCGCATTTTCCTCTTCACAGTATTGCTCACATTTCCTCTTCACAGTTTCGGTTGCATCTTCTCTTCATAGTGTTGGTCGCATCTTCAAGTCACAATGTTGGTGACTAAAAGTGCGACTTGCGACCTGAGGGAGAAAGAAGGCAAATCTAGTCGCAGGACGCAATGATTACTAGTGATGGAAAGAAAGTTTAGAGGCCAGAGATCCTTTTTCATGCTCAAAGTGTAAGTTGTTATCTCCACTGGTAAGGGTGAAGAGTGAAGGTTCAATTCTAAGAAGCAATTGCAGGTTGCACTAGAGGTGTAGTGGTTGCAAGGAAAGGACACTTTGGAGAAGAGGGATATGCGAAGGATAAAGAAGGATAGAGTCTAGATGTAAAATACAAAGGGGCAATATGCATATGAAGCTAAGGTTTAGGGAAGACGAAGGGTCAGGGAAGATGACGAGACAGGGATATGAAGAGACATAGGAAAAGGTCGCAATCACAAAACCAGTGGCTAGTTGCAAGCCGCAAATCTAGTGACTAGTCATAGCTTTCATTTTCACGGCCAGGTCGCAGGTAGGAATGCGACTTGAGTGGCCTCGCAGGTGAGAGTGAGTCGCAAGTTGCATAGAGAGGATAGGTCGCAAGAGAGGACAGATTGCGAGGTCAGGAAGAAAAACACGCTGCAAGGTCACAGGGGAGAGTAAGTCGCATAAATCGCTAACCTTCTTAGATGCGATCTTGAAACTATGCGACTAAGGAATGGTCTGTCACAAATCGCAATAGGAGGTAGGTCGCAGGTTGCATAAATAGATAGGTAGCAAGGTCGCACAAGAGACCAGGTCGCAAGAGTTGTTGGTTTCTGCAATTGTGATTACGACTTAGCGACTGGGGGTCTGACAGTCAGGTCGCGGGGAGAGAGAATGTTGCAAGTCGCAAAAAAGGGAGAGGTTGCAAGGTCACAGCAGAGACCATGTCGCAAAGGTTACTGCCCTTTCCAATCACACTTTTGTGACTATGCGACTAAGGGATCTAAGTAGATCACAAGTCACACAATCGGTTAATGTTACTATTGTTAAATCTACGACTTGATAGACACTGAGATCAATGACGAGGAGAAGAACTTGGATCTTTCAGCTTTTAGGGTAGAATTTTCTAAGTTCTAAGGAAACCCTAAATAAGTAAACAGGGAGTGAAACTCTAAAAGGCCATTGGTAAAGGATGGTAGAGCGAGTCCAATATAGGGGGTTCTCAAACTCATTATTGCCAAAATTGAACTATAGATGGCTTATGTTGCATCTTATAAACCTTGACATAATGATATATGCTTCTTGCTATTAGTTGCATCTTGATGGTGATGAATCTTTTGATCTAGTTGCAGCCCTGGAACATACAAAAACACACATAAATACCAAAACAAGATACTCTCTACATAAATAAATAGGCATGAAGGAACAATGTTGCAAGATCCATGGCAAAATGAATGAATGTAGATGCCCCAAACCTTAGTGTCCAGGATGAACCAAGACAAGAAAGCTTAGATAATGTGCCTATACATTAATTGTAGCTTCGATGATGGTTGAAGGATTTTGATCATTGTGATCAATAGGGATAACCATTAAGACCTTGAAAATCACAAGGGGCCCAAAATTTGGGATATACAAGCTAAAAAATTTGGGTATTGTTGTAGTAGCTACAACAAACTGTTGAAAATCCATGCACCCCAGGTTTGGTCAATGATCTGTCTAGAAAACATAAACACATTGAAAGCGCCTAACTTCTAACTTTTGTACAGCAAAAATTACACCAACAAATAGTACACAATAATTTATGCCCAAACTCATTTCTTACAATTCCATCAATAAGAAAACTCATAGGGCTCTTGTACTAGGGGCAATGGCCCTTATATCCCAGTACAATGCCAAATACAATTTAAAATCCTTTTGACCAATTCACCTAAGGTTGAGGCTTTGTCCTCTAAGCCCTTCTTGCCCAAACAAATACACCTACAGCATGTTAAGTACTCAGTTGTAGCAAACTAGGGCTTCTACCAGCCCACCTTAAACCATCCAAATAGTAAACTGCATACCTAGAAATTCCTTGTAGCCTTTGGTCATCATGTCATCCCTTTTTTCCTCCAAAGCTAGCCCTGCTCAACCTCTTCCTTAAGTTGCTACAAGCCTAAGTTCACTTTCGGAGTTTCCGAAACGGGTACATTTAGAAACGTTACCCCCCAAAAACGGAAACGTCAGTCGAAACATCATAATATAATATATAATATATATATTAAAGAAGTTTAATAAAAGTGAATAACAAATTATCTTGCAAGAAAAAGGGAATAAGACTCATAGATGATAATTTGGAAGGAAAACCAAGTCTATATTAACTATCATAGATGATTACACAATGGTCAAGTTTCAGCCAAGTTTTGGAGCTTCGAGTACGGGTACGCCCCAAAATGCCAAGTTCCTAGAAGTTTCGTGCAACATAGCTACAAGCCTATGGTCACTCCAGTTGACCTTGGCCTTCTTCCTGTGGATCTATCTAGGCATTGGCCTCCTTTCCTAGCCTCGGTTTGCCTGTCTCTCCCTCAACCAACTCCTTATTCTACCTTCGACCACTTGTTCTACCCTCATCCAACTGCACAAGGCTACATCCCTCTCCTTTGTGACTATGGCTGCCCTGTCTTAACCTCGACCAGCTTCCTAAGGGTCTATCTCAGTCTCGGCCTGCACAAATACCCCTGTGGCTTTCCTGCGGCCCCCTCATGGCCTCCTCCAATCTGGAACCTGCGGCCTATTCCTTTCCACCAGCGGATCCCTTCCAACCTTGTGGCCTCCTTTCTCCAGTAGTGGTTGGCCTTACCAGGCCCCCTTTCCTTGAGATTGTGGCTCCTTTTGCTACCCACACACAAGAAGAAAACCTTTTATTCTCCTTGTCCACTAGCCTCTCCATTAGTTACTTTATTTATACTTATCACAGGGGTGTGAAACCCCAAGGGTCGTGTCTCTTGGCCTTGCTAGCCGACTTGAGCCAACATGACCTTCAAGCCTACTTATAATTAAATTAAAATATTTCTTATGCCTTTTAATTATTCTCACATTCCCGACACAAATCCATGTGAGAAGTACCTCTCAATGCTACTAAATTTCAACAATCCCTCTTAGCGAAGGAGGTACTTCCATCCCTTGGAAGTATCTCTACTTCCCACACTGGAACACAATCATCTTCCACGGTTGCTCTCCAACATTCTTCATACACTTCATCTTTCATCACAGAAGCGAAACCTATTGTAAGAACAGAACCCTTCTTGCTACTAGAAGCCTCTTGCCTCTTCTTTTCTTGATAGGTCTTTACGTCAATACATGGCTTCTTCTTGTCAGTTATGGGGATCTCCTTTCTTCTCTCTGACGATGCACCTGTCTAGGGTTGTTGACTCTCCTTCTGGATCAGTGAACTCCCTCTGGAACTTGACTCCCTGTAAGTCTCTGAAACTTTCTTCTTTCCTTGATCAATAGGCTTGCCTTTTAGCTTGTATAGACCATTCTCTCTAACTCCAAGAATCACCCCTAGGCTAAGGTTAGATCCACTGGGCTTGAGCATCACTTTTCCATTCTATAATAGAACATTAACCCCTTCACCTCAATTGTTGAGACTGAAGGCATGTTGCATCTAAGCGGTATTCAAAGTACATCCTAGACTCACAGCAATGCACCTAACTCCATCTTGAATGGTACAGTCTCGGTTCCTCTGACTGCATGCTAACTCTTATCATCAATCTTCACATGTAGCTCAAAATCCTACTCAGTCAAGCTCTCAAATACTTCTCGAGTTCCTGACATATGCTTCAATGCCCTGTTATCTATGAACCAAGCACCCTCACAAATGGTGCTTCAAAGAAATGAGAGATCAAAGAAAACTCCTTGTCGACTATAGCTAGAGCAGCCACACCATCTCCAGCTTCTTCTCTTTCCCTCCTTTCTTCTTCTTATGCGGACACTTGCTCGCATTAATACCATACTCTTCACAAGCAAAGCATTTCACTTTTCTTATGTCCTTCTTGATGATGAACTTCTCTTTGCCCTTCTTCAGCTTACTAGCGAGTGCAACATTCTTTGCATCGGTCTTCTACTGAAGTTCCTCATCTCGAAGTTCCTCTTGGATGAGATCATCCCATAACCTATTCCAATATGGAAGATTCTCCCGTAACACCACTCCTTTGACGAATGGCTTCAACTGATCTGAGAAGCCCTCTATTACAGTTCTCACCAACTCTAATTCTTCAACATTGTCCCCTATAGCTACAAGCTCATCACAAACTTGTGAAATCCTTGTGAGATATGAAGTCACGTTCTCATAAATTCCCATCTTGATGTCCCTGAGCTTTTGCCTCAATACCATCTTTCGGTTCTCGTTCTTATTCTAAAACAACACTTTTAGAGCTTCCCACATGTACCATGCAATGTCTTTCCCAGTAAGGTGAGGTATCAAGTGATCCTTGACTCCATCAAGAATGATCAACTTGACCTTCGCATCAACTTTGATATGCAAAGCCAAATTTGTTGCATCAGTCGGTGCCTTGATCTCGATGTTGGCATAATCCCATAGATCACTCACCAACAATACGAGCATGATTCTTTCCTTGCACAAATTGTAGTTGGAAATCCCTTCCAACCAGTCCTTAAAGCTAAAGCTAGAAACCATCGTGACTAGTTGTCCTTCCTTCAACAGCAAGACAACTCAACTCCCTCTTAGAGTCGATCTCTATGCACACTTCTAATCCAACTACTCTTCAAAGTAGCTCTGGTACCATGTTAGAATTCCATGCACACCAGGTTTGGTCTATGATCTAGCTAGAAAACATAAACACACTAAAAGTACCTAACTTCAAACTTTTGCATGGCAGAAATTACACCAGCAATCAAATCTGTGATAGTACATAATAATTTATGCCCAAACTTGTTTCTTACAATTCCATTAATAAGAAAAATCACAGGGCCCTTGCACCAAGGATAATGGCCCTTTATATCCTAGTACAATGCCAAATACAATGTCAAATCATTTTGACCAATTCACCTAGCGTTGAGGCTTTGTCCTATAAGCCTTTCCCGCCCAAATAAATACACCTACAACACTCTAAATACTCAGTTGTAGCAAACTATGGCTTCTACCAACCACCTTAAACCATCCAAATAGTGAATTGCATACCTAGAAATTCCTTGTAGCCCATGGTGAGTTTGTTGCCCCTTTTTTCCTCCATAGCTATCCCTTTTCAGCTTATTCCTTCAACTATTACAGGCCTATGGTCACTCCAGCTAACCTTGGTCGCCTTCTTGTAGGTCTATCAAGGCCTCGACCTCCTTTCCTAGCCCTCAACCTACCTGTCTTGTCCTCATCTAGCTGCCTGTTTTGCCTTCGACCTCCTATTCTACCCTCGGCCTACTGCACAGGGCTACATCCCTCTCCTTTGTGACTGTGGTTGCCTTGTCTTAACCCCAGCCTACACAAATACCCCTACCGCCCCCTGTAGCCTCCTGCAACCTATTCCTTTACACCAGCAAATCCCTTCTAGCCATGCGACCTCCTTTCTCCACTAGCGACTGGCCTTACCAAGCGTCCTTTCCTTAATAATGCAACTCCTTTCGTTGGCTACACACAAGAAGAAAAACTTTTATGCTCCTTGTCCACAAGCCTCTCCATTTGCTATTTTATTTATATTTGTATAAGCGATGTGAAACCCAAGGGTCATGTCTCTTCGCCTTGATGGACGACCTAAGTCGACTTGACCCTCAAGCTTACTTATAATTAAATTAAAACATTTCTTATGCCTTTTAATTATTCTCACACACCTGACACAAAAGCCATGTGAGAAGTACCTCTCGATGCTACCAAATTTCAACAAAAACTAAAGTAAAATATTGTAAGATCTACCCTCGGGGGGAGCTCAATTGGCGATGATTGTGATATCAAGTCTTATCGAAAGGAAATGGTTCAAGGTTCAAATCCCCTTGATTAACTGTGTGGGTCATGCTTGGGGACACATATGGATTCACCTACAGGTTATAGTGGTAGCCGTCAAAATCGACCCCGTGTCATGTGAGTAGGTGCACGAGCCAATTGTCAATTTCTCTTGATATAAAAATAACTAAATAAATAGGATTGTAAGATGTGTTGTGATGATTGTTCCAATTAAATATCCACAACAATATAGAGCATGGTTTTCAAAACTGAGATAGTCTGAACCTAAACCTGTCAAACCAGTCGGTTGAACTAGGTGCGATATTGAACTATCCAACTAATTGGACCGGAGGGCTGGTTTGTACTAGTTATGTACCACTCTAGCTTGTTTGATACCCAATCAACCAGTTTCCACCCTAATCAACCGATTAGATCTCACACACATGGGGTGAGTACGAGATCCATAGTGGCAGATTTTGAGGTAGTTTGGGAGGAAACCAAGGACTGTTTCCCTCCCGAAACAACCCCACTTGGCTATAAAACCAACCCTCCCCCTCTTAAACCCTAAACCTAAACAAAAAAACTTAACTCAACCCAAGTAATGCTAGGAATCAATGGTAATGTTAAATTCTTAAAGTAAAAGTATATTTTTTCTTAAAGTTTTAACAATTAATTGTATCAGGATGTTTGAGAGTGGTTCCAACCTTATCAAACTTCATATTGAGAAAGTAGAATTTCATACCCACTCAAAATTCAACAGACTAAACAATTTTTAAGATTTTAGGATTGGCGAGATTGCAACATTTTCATTGAATTCTATCATGTATGAGAGTATGGTATTAGCATTTAATCTAGAGCACGAAGCCCTTTATGTACCTTGATGTTGGTGGTATTGATTAGTGAACTCCTTTGATGTTAGTGGTAATGATTGTTGAACTCCTCTACCATGGCTTTAACAATAATGTACCCTTCACTCAACCCAAAATAATTGGTTAAGCATGTTCATTTTTTGTAGCTCATACAAGTATTTCTAGACTTGTGTCTTGACTAGAAGAACCTTGTTTTGCCTCTTTAGGAGCTTGCATACGACATGCACATGCAGAGTTTGCATGTTGATTGCATGCGACATGCAAGGCTTGCATGTGAGTTGCATGCGACATGCGGAGTTTGCACGTAGATTGCATGCGACATGTTGGTGAGTTCGCATGTGACATGCGGAGTGTGCAAGTGAGGTGCATACATGTGGGCGTATTCCATGTGACATGCATGAGATGTGCATGTAAAGCAAACTAAATTTATGACTTGTACTGGCGTTAAAGTAAAAAAGCTAAAGATAGGAAAGTTAACAAAAGTGAAGTCACTTGTCTTCAGTTAACTTGATGAGTTAACTTTGGCCATCAAGTTTAGCTTAGAAAAATTATAAATTGAGCGTAAGGGTTGAGGCAAAGACACAACAGTGACACTAGCCTTAGGAGGAGGAGGTTCAAGGAGTAGCGAGGGAGACAGATCCAGATCAGCCAAGGAAGATCAAAGCACAGATCTAGGGATTGATCAACTGGATAACTCCAGGTTTATTGTTGTATATGTAATTCCTCAGTTGGGCCAATATCCCATGATAGGAGCCCAAGTAAGTTCTGAGTTTTATTAATGATAAACTCATTTGTTGGGCAAAAATTTGTTTATGATGTGTGATTCAGATCATAATTTGCTTCTGTGGAATTTTTATGTGTTAGGAACTTAGCCATGTATTTGTTCAGTAATTAATTGTTGGGCATGATCAAGCAACTGCAAGAGGGTGCAGAGTCGTTGGGTAGAGGAACAGGGATGGGCCAGTGATTGTTGGCAAAGCTGGTAGTAGCTAACAACGAGTACAAAGGATAGTACCAATGGCCAGCAAGATTGGATGAGGTCAACCTACAAAGGGAGAGGAAGATCGCACTAGTCAGGGGATTGGTAGCATAGTTTGTGGGTGTCTCAAAGGATCGAAACAGACCCATAGCAATGCTAGAAGAACTTGGCATAGGATTGATGTTAGTGACAAAGATTAAGCAGTAGGCTCTAAACACTGAGTTGATATCGAGGACTCAGCATTCTAATCTGGAAGATGGACAAGAGGCCTCTACCAAATCTGTCAAGACCAGTTGGTATGAGTTAACATTGATGGATGTTTGGGCGCAGGATCCTAGAAGCATGGTTGGAAGGAACAAGTCTTCAAATCAGATTCCAAAATAGGTAGCAAAGAAGCCTTCCAGTTCAGAGGGAGTAGCTACAGCAGCGGATGGTGTGGTGGTGTTGGAGACAAATCCAGGTGGAAGAGATTCTTCCAGAAGTACCTCCCTCGCTAAGAGGGAGTGTTGATTTTTTGTAGCTCGGGCAAGTACTTCTCACCTTATGTCTTGACTAGAAGGACCTTGTTTTGCCTCTTTAAGAGTTTGCATGCGACATGCGAGGCATACATGTGAGTTGCATACAACATGCAAAGTTTGCATGTTGATTGCATGCGACATGCAAGGCATGCATGTGAGTTTCCTATGACATGTGGAGGGTACAAGTGAGTTGCATGCATGCATATGTGTTGCATGAGATGTGCATGTAAAGTAAGCCAAATTTATGACTTGTACTTGAGTTAAAGTAAAGAAAGATAAAGACAAGAAAGTTAACTAAAGTTAAGTCACTTATCTTCAATTAATTTGATGAACTAATTTTGGACTTTGCTCTTTTAGCTTAGAAGAGTTATAAATTGGGCCTCTAAGGGTTGAGGCAAAGACACAACAGCGGCACTAGCCTCGAGAGGGGGATGAGTATGATACTCTAGTGTGCCAGGTCCGAGGAAGGTGCAATGAGCAGCAAGGGAGACAGATCTAGATTAGCCAAGGAAGACCGAAGCATTGATCTAGGGCTTCATCAGCTGGATAAATCTAGGTTTATTGTTGTATATGTAGTTCCTCAATTGGGCCATTATCCCAGGATGGCAGCCTAAGTAGGTTTTGAGTTTTATTAATGATGAACTGATTTGTTGGGCGGAAATCTGTTTGTGATCATGTGATTAAGATCGTAATTTGCTTCCACTGAATTTTATGTGTTAGGAACTTAGTCATGTATTTGTTCAGTAATTAATTGTTGGGAATTAAATACCATGTCTTGGGTTTGGATAAATTTCTAACAAGGCATCGTAAGCTTTTTCTACCATATTATAAGGTTGAGGAGATGAATTTTTCACTCAAACCAAAGTCATTAGTTAGGCATGTTGAGATTTTTCTACCATATTATAAGGTTGAGGAATACAAGGAGTCTAAAGATTTTTTCACATATTTCATGTGTCGAACACAACACGTGTTCGACACAAGCTTGACTCATGTCGAACATGAGCCCTACTCATGTCCCAAAATTTAGATGCATGTCCACTGAAAAAACAGCCCATAGCTTCTTAAAATAGATTTTTTGCCTCACTTTCATGCAATTCAACCACAGGTTTGGAGCTCTCGGAGGTTTTGGAGTGCAATTAAGGGCACTTAAGTAGTATTAGAAGGCATTTCAAGTGTTGGGAAGTGGAATTGTCCAAGCCCTACTAATGTTATGTAATTAATGGTAATGTTAAATTCTTAAAGTGATTTATTTAAATTTTCAACATCACCATTAAATGTGTCAAGATATTTGAGTGTGGTTCCAACCTCATTGGATTCCATATGGAAAAAGCAGAATTTTTTATCCCACTCAAAATCTGGCAAACTTAATAGTTTTCAAGATTTTCGGATTTTGGGGTTTGCAACATTTCCATTTGATTCTGTTATGTATGATGGTATGGAACTAGCACTTAATCAAGAGCACCAAGCGCTTTGTATACCTCGATGTTGGTGGTGATACTGATTATTGATCTCCTCTATCATGAAGCTCATAAAAATATACTATCATTCAAACAAAATATTAATTTGCCATCCTAGAGGGTGACGTTGATGATGAGGATCCCAATATAGGCAATGAATTTAATGATATGTAGTACTAGTTATTTGTTGTAGCATGATTTTTTTGGAATCTATAAGCTATTTAGAGCCTCTTTCTTGATGTATTTTTGGTTCATAGATAAATTGCAGTAGGTGTTATTTTGGTTATATGCACTAGGTGTATGATTGAATTTGTATCATCATCACGTAAAATTGTCAATGTTTTAGTTTCTAAAGTCTAAAAAGATTTGAATCTTTGTCTATATTTCATTTTTATATCTGTAATAATTCACTAATTTGCTGTAGCATGTGTTTCCTCCTAAGAGGTCACAGGTTCAAAACCAGAGGGGGGTAGAATATGTATGTCATTGTAGATTTTAGCAGTCAAATCATTGTAGAGGCGAGTTCCTTGTCCCATAAACAAAGGGGTCTCATACACCAATTTGGTGCCTAGCTTGGTGTGACCTTAAACTTGGATTATCTATATATAACTTGTCCTTTGTGTCTTGTTTACAGGGCCATCATGTCTCGTGTCAGACACTCATCTTTCCGTGTCCCATGTCAACATGTCATGCAGCATAGATTCCTAATAGTGGTGACGAGTTTATGAGTGATCATGTTGGTCAGTGGTTTGTAGTAGGCTAGTGGCCCCGTAGCTTGTAGCAATGCTTTTGGAGACCATTTAGAGCCTCATTGATTATGTATTTTGTTGTTGACATGTATTTCACTCGGTGCCATTTTGATATTATTCACCCTTACATGGGGTATAAATGAGCACACTTTGCATGTTTTGTCTTTGACGATTTGGAATCATAGTTTGGAATCTTAAAAAAAAAATCATTAAAACTTAATTTAATTTATATATTTATTTTTTTTAAACCTGTTCATTGAATCTGATTCGATCCATTTCCGATTGGAAACCTAGTTTTATAGGTAGCCAATTCAAACACCAGTTCCAGTTTTTTAAACTATGGTATACAAAGCAAGTTCAGATCCTGGGCAGATTTAAAATAAAATAACTTCTCCAACTGGCATACTCTTTGAGGAGATGTAGGGAAAATTGAAGAACGATAAAGAATTATATTCACTTCTACTCTAATTTTGTATTTTTTGTGAAACATGGTCAAAAACAAGTAGACATATACGTTACAAATTCCCTAGTAGACACATGGTTTAGCTGATATGTTGATAAATGATTAGCTGAAATATCAATAAACGATTCCAGGAAAACATTATAAAATTATATTTAAAAACTGATAATGATGCATTTTCGCTAGCAATGGTATTGTTATCTGTGACAGATATAGATAAGATCTCTTAGTTCCATGTCAGCAGGTGATCAAATCTTCTTGATTAATCACACTAGTTTACAATAACAGATAAACAATTTTACTAAGGATGCTATTCACAAATGTTTGGGAAAAAATATATATAAATAAGATCTACATTACATTTGCCATCATTAAAGATAAAATAAATAAATATATTTAGTCAAATACATTAAATTGAGATTCTTTGAAAGTGGGTCGGATGGTGCTTCAGGAAATGAAATGAGCCAATAAATCAAAATTTACCCAAATTTAAAAAATAACAAAAAAATTAACGAGATGCAGTTGAAAGGCACTTAAACTGTTACTCTTGGTTAAATTGCCATATTTTATGATTAACAAAAAATATTCGAGACGCAGTGCAAAGGAACTTCAACTGTTGTCCCGGTTAAATTGCCAGCAAGAATCATATATATATATATATATATATATATACAGTCCCAACATAGACAACTATTTCGCAGCATGTAGCATGAAACACAAGATAAGCATAGAAGTGGCAATAAAGATAATTAATTTCAGAGCATATGGAATAAAAAGGAAAAGACACAGACGGAGCTTGCCTGTTTCTTCAAGCTGCCGCATCGGCAAGACTTCGTAGTAACAATGCGGCAAGTTTCAACACAAGGACCTGAATGACACCGCTCGGGACATCTATGCAGAGAGCACAGCAGCATCTTCTCGCACGTTGAACCACAAGTTGGCGCGGCAGCATCACAAGACAACCCATTATACTCAACTTTCCCACAAGGACAAGTCCTTCTACCCTGCAATTCACACTCACCACAAGGACCTGAGTGGCATCCCTTCACGCACTTGTGTTTTCTGCAGCTGAGCTCCCGCTCGCAAGGATTTTCACATCGAAATTCAGATTGTGAACATAAGCATTCTTTCTCCACCCTCCCACAGAGACAACTATAAATTCCAGTCTTCTGACATGGGGGGCAGGCACCATCATGGCACTTTTCTTCGCACTGATGCAATCCACAAGCAAGGGGTCTAGAACATGACCTGTTGCAGGAAAAATCCTTACTCCCACATCTCCGGACATCCGACACAGCCCCACAAAAACACCTCGATTTTACAAGCTTGGGACATGGTGGGCATGGCCCTGGATGGCAAAGCAACACACATTCATGCCCGCAGTTCCTTTGTAAGGGTTTCCCACAGATCTCCCCGCAGGTATGTGGAGTGATCCATGGGTCGTTAGGGGGATCCTTTAATTTCTCACAAAAGCACTTGTATTGTTTAGGAATTTGGGACTGGGGGTAGTCAACTCTACATTTAGGGCAATGCCATGATGAATTTTCTAAGGCTGCGGAGGCAGCTAAGGGAAATTGGTCTCTGGATAATCGAGCCATAGATCTCTCTGCAGCTGAATTGGATGCCTGTCTTGCCCATTCCTGAATGCAAATCATATGAAAAATTGCATGACAGCCCACCTTGCAGTCCCATATTGGGTCTATAGATCTCACCTTTTCCAGGCATATTAGGCATGATATGGCTCCAACCTTGGATGCAGCCAACAGGTTTTTTATCTTGGATAGGCTCACATCAGCACTGGATTTTCCGTGGATGGAAAGATATTCACTGAATATACTCTCCTCCAGAGTCTGATCATTTCCTCTGGGATCTTCTTCAAGGCTTGTGTCAGAATCATATTCATGTGTGGGGGTTTGTGGATCAATGGTGGGTTGATTATTTCGCCTGGGTTTTGTTAATGAATTCGTAGACCATGCCATTGGAGTTGTCGATCTGGTTTAAACATTCAAAAATTCAATGTCTGTGTTGACAGTGCCCAAAACGGGCATTCGTTGCTAACTGAATAGTTCCTTCATACCCTGCACCTGTAAATACCTCTAAATTATTACTCTTGGTTTGCAGTCCATGACATTGAAGACCTTGATCTCGTGGATTTTGAGGTTCCAGGATCCAAACAACAAGTCCTTGATCTCGTGGATTTTGAGCTTACAGAATCCAAACAAGAAGTGCAAATGAACTGGCCTACCCGCCACCACCGCTCCTATTTATATTTTTATAGTGTATACTTAAATTATTGGGTGGATATGTTTTATTTTGTAATCTATACAAAATAGCTTTATAGTATATACGAAATAGCTAATGAAATGATATTTTAAGTTTTAGAAAAATAAAAATAGTCTATAAGACTATTAGTTTCTTGTTTTAGCTTTTTGTAATTTAAATTTTTTTTAATTCAAATTGATGATGAGCTGGTCCAACCTTCTGTTGTGCATTGCAAACAACCCCCCATTTCATATTATTTTTATTTACAAAAACAATAAAATATGTAATGGGTCCCTCTTAAAATAAAGATGATGTCAATAGCTCTTACTTTGTAAAAGTCCAATAAATCCAAGGAAAGCAATATCTCTTTAAAACATTGGAAATAAAACAAACATGTATGCGCTAAGCAATCAAAAGGCTCCCCCCGACCCGATAAAGCTATCGGCGATATCGGCGATCGGCCATTCTCTTGTGCACCACTATCGCGCCTATCGATAAAGCCCCGACCCGATGAAGCTATCGGCGATATCGGTGATCGGCAGTCCCCTTCGTATACCAAGCATTGCTCATAGGCTTTTCCCCGACCCGATATCGGCAATCGGCGATCGGTGGTATCTCTTGTTAAATCCTTAATGCACATAAGCCTTTCCCCGACCCGATATCGGCGATCGACGATCAGCAGCACTTAAAGCATTGTTAAAACTATCCTCGCGCCCCTGCCCAATCCGATTAGATAAGGCACAGTTCTCAACGAAAAAACCGTTAAAATGATTGGAAAACCTGAGTTAATGACAATTAAGACATAATCATTCCCGCTCGGCCGCCAATACGTCCATTGCATGATTTAAAAAGATCTTTCGGCAAATATCGCACTAATGAGCATTTATAAGGTGGCAGGTCCTATACGGTCTCTTAAATGAATCCATCCCCTCAGATCTGCCTATAGATCGTATCCGCGGTGTTTTAATAAAGACAAATTATATCAACGTTCTTCTTTCTATTTTACTATCAGTTGTGAGTTTCATTGTTATCTTAGTATTACGCCAAAACCACCTCTCTGTGCAGAATACAGATTTTGCAAGCAATTCAGGCATAATGGGAAAAAAGCAGAAGAAGGTTGTAGGCGTTATTGATCCACTAGCCGCGCCACAACTAATAGTAAACAGCAAGAAAGGTTTGATATCAGATACAACGTGCGCGGGCCTTGCCAGAACAACTTGGCAAGGGACTTATGATTTGCTAGAAGCCGAAAAACCTGAGCAGGTGATTGAAGAAGCTACTGCAGATTCTATCAAAAAATCAGAGTGTACTCTCAAGGACTTAGCCGACTCCTTCCTACATAGAATAGCGGCTAGAGAGCAAATGCTTCCATACACCGATGTTATCAAATGGGCGATTGAAGAAATTCCTATCACAGACAGAACTTTCGTCGCAAACGATGGAAGGATTTTTGGGTCCTTCAAGCCAGAGGATTTGAGGCAAATGTATCATTTGCCTATGCCAAAGAAAGTTTACAATAGCGTTTTTCTGGAGAAATTCGCAAGTGAGAATGAAATTGAGTCTGAACCTATCAAAGATTGGAGGCAAAATCCAAATAAGCACAAGCATGAATCCTCCGGTAAGTACTCAGTCGACTCCTTGTGTTCACCTTATTGCTATGCCGCTATAATGATGTGTAGATTATGGGGTTTGCATGATTCTGCCATTTTCACTATCGAAATGGTTCCCCTCATGGAGGCAACAGTCAATAGTTGGATTATGGATTGGGCTACTATCCTTTCAGATAAGCTTGCCCTAGCTGTTAGTGAATTTAGGAATAAAACCAGAGTCACCGAGAGAATAATTCCTCCATTCTACTATAGCGCTTATATTTTAGACACATTGTGCTTAAATTCTGAATTCCCCATTCTCGGTTGGAGGTGGACCGCACAAGACCCCTCCCCCATCCATATTTACCATCGCAAGATGTGGAAGTCATCTCATAAGAATCACTTGTACCAAATTTGTAACGGTTTCATGGTTCCTATCTATCATGCCATTTTTGACAAGCTTATTACAAGGATCTCCTACTTGGCCTCTTTTGACCTGCCTGCAGTGGGTAGTTGGTTTGGGGAAGAATACTTTACCTATGTCAAAGTCTATGGTAGTCAAGCCAATCCCCATGTTCTTCCCTTGTATGTTCCTGACAAACTGTTAGCCAGAGAGATTGCCTACCAACTTTCAGCTAAGAGTACTACACAGACTCTTAGACTAAAGCAGAAAAGGGGCTGGCCAACTTTTCCTTTCAGATGTGGAGTCTTTACCTTGCATGATTTAAAACATGCAGAAAAAGAAGCCTTGAAAATTCAAGCCCTAAACCTTCCTATAATCCCAAACAGAGCATATGACCCGAGAAAATATGCATACACCGCTCTAGAACATGCCAAATTATCAACATTTGAGCATAAAGAGGATATATTCGATGATATTTTTGTCTCAGAGGAATCAATTGGTCATGCTAAAGAGCTTGCTAGAACAAGGTATAATGACGTAGGGTTATCTGAGTTCAATAAGCTCAGAGAGCAGAGGTTGCAAACTCTGCCCTTAGACTTAATAATACCAACCCAAGCGGCGTCTTCAAGCGAGCCTGACCAGCAACGATAGAAAGAACCCCCTGCTACATTAAAAACCAAAGCCAATGAGTAGGAGGAACAACAGAAGAAAAACCAAGAGGAAAAGCTGAAGAAAGAGCAGGCAGAGCTTTTAAGGAAAGAAAAAGAAGAACTCTTAAAAAGAAAGGAAGAGGAAGACAGATTGAGAAAGGAGTAGGAAGACAACCAGCGAAAGGAACAGGCAGAGATCCAGCAGAAGGAACATGAACGGCAAGAGAAGGAGAAACAAGAACATCTGCTAAAGGAATCCCAGTCCAAGCAAAATACCATCGATACTAATAAGGGTGCTGTCACAGACCCCGAGCTGCAAAAGGAATGGCAGCATTTTAGCACCATCATCGGTGGAGGTAAGGATTCACATAATACCAAGACTCCTAAGAGCAGCGGCATACAGAAGGAAGCCTCATCCCAGGCTTTGAGCTCAACCACCGGCCCACCCAAAGTTATGAACGTAGAAATAATTCCAAAAGGTCCTAGTGACCAAATTACTCTCCAGGTAGAAGACATTCCTCCACTAAACGTCTTCTACAGCCCTAAGCATAAAGCCGTAGTAAAACGATCAAGAAAGAGGCAGAGGATTGATCAACCTTCCCTCTTTCCTGAACAATCACTTACGGGCAATATAGTCTGGAGGGAGAAACTCGATCCCTCTGATGACCTGACCAAGTTGTCGCAATATGCAGGAGCTTATTCAGCTGCCACTATTGACAAGGCATTAGAGGTAACAGTTCTCTTAAAGACGAAGGACCAGGAGATTTTCACACTTCAAACGGAATTAGCTGATGTCAGACAAAGGGTAATACAAGCTGAGCAGCGATCAGCAGGACACCAACAAGAAACAGTGCGCGCAAGCGAGCAACTATTGGAATAGCAGAAAATCAATAGCCAATTGATGCAGCAATGGTAGGAGGAGAAACAGAGGATCACCCAGGCAGCCACCCAGAAACAAGGTGAGTTGACAAAGGTATTGGAACAACTAAAAGCAACAAATGAGCAATCTTTGAAGGCCAAAGATGAACGTATTGCTCAAATTACAGCAGAGTTAGAAGCCACCAAGGGAGATGCGCAGATACAAGAATTCAAAACAGAGGCAATGATAATCAACAAAGCACTTGTAGCGCAAGTGAAACTCTTGGCGCAATCCCTCTCCCAATCGGAACCACTCTGTGAATTAGCTACAACTGTAAGTGAGCAGGTAGAAAAGGCTAGAGAAGAATACAATCAAGCTGAAGAAGATATCACAAGCTATATTGAATGGCAAGACTCAAAGTCAGGTAAGGAAGCCAATTTGCCTCGGATACTGGAGGTTCATAAAAATATATTGTTTACAGAATGGCAAACACAACTATTAAAGGCAGAAAGGGCAGCATCAAGATGTACATTAACCGCTGGTAATTTGGCTGATCTAGTAAATGATACTCTCTATCTAGCCAATATTGTTTCCCAATGCACGCCCGGCAAGATTACTACTGCAAATGCATTGGAACAAATATGCTACCCTGATTTAGAGGGCAGAGCAAGGTCAATTACCGCGGTTGACACTTTAAACATAGAAGCATATTGGCGATTCCTAATCAAGCCGCATGAACAACGATCTGCTCTCAAATGCCTAACCGATGCCGTTCAATGCATGATCCCCGATATCCAAGACTCCACCTATGCTGCCTAGCTCAGTTCCAGGCTCAACAAACCTCCTGAAGTTGAGCCAATGCTCGCCATCAATCAACTCAGGTTCAAGGGGAAGCAACCGACAGAGTGATTCATCATCCAGCTCCTCCGATTGCTAGCAAAAATAGCAACAAGAATTTATTGACATCAGCTTAGTTAGCTTTTCTATTTTTATATATATTTAAAGCATAGTATTTATAGACCCTTTCATGCATTTAGAAAGGGTCGTAAAATTTTGTATAAGACTTAACAGACTGAAGTTTGCACTATTGTGCTTCAACCTCTATTCTTTTATGAAACTTGACCACTTGCTTTTACTTTAATGGAGAAATATCTTGATTCAATTGTGCACTACTGTCATTGATGCAAAGATTGTTATGCGTTGAGGTAGAAGCCATACATAGCGATTCATATCGGGAGTGGCTTACGATTCAAATGGTATTTTTATCTTTTGTTTGAATTCAGTCTGTATATGTGAATTCGCTGTGTAATTATTTCCTGCTATCATTAATTGCATGCATGGGCAACAATAGGAAATCTTACTCATACCACTATTGGATGTTTATACGATATGCCTTATTTTTTAATCATGTATGCGTTGATGGTATGAACGTTTAAAGTCTAGTAGTATCGCTTTAATCGCTGTGTCTAACTATTTAGGTACAGCAATCTTGAATGATTTAATATCTGTGTTTTGAGAATGCAGTCATCTATATAATTGTATTTTTGAGATATAGAACATCAAAAGCTACGCTTTAGAAGTTCAAATAGATTCCCAGGATAGTTTTATTTAATTACATTTCTATCAATAGTTTTAGTCATCCACCTATCGCTACTGTTATCTACAAAGTATTCATTCACCCCATTTATCTATTTCTGGGAAACTGGTCCCATTATCCCCAGTCGGAGCCACTATCCCAAACGGAAAAGGAGCTGTACTAAGGTCCGGACCGGGTGGTTTCCCCCAATGTTGGTGCAACAATTTTCGAGGCATGAACAAGTCCTAAGATACTTCGTTATTTTTGATTCTCCTATCACTAAGGTGTTAACCTTATGTATATGTATTTGATATCTTTTTTTTTTCATGCCAAACAATAGTTTAATGTTTTCTAAATTGGAAGCAACTCCATGAAAACCAAAACATACCATTCTTAATCAAGTAGAAAATATATCCATGCCATATTATGCATGTTTCTATATAAAATGCCAAATATTTCTATATCAAAACCAACCATACAATTTATATTACCATATCAAAATACTATTTTATGTAATTTATATGACATCTAATTAAGATATCTATAATAATTTTATATTCTATATGTTCTTATTTTTCACAGTCTACATGAATCCTACATGTGTCATATTCTTGGTTCTGTAGTACGGTGAGCTTTCCAAGCTATAAATAGCTCACACATTGGTTGTAAAAAAAAAAAACAATAATGGTCCATCCCATCTCACAATCAAATTTGCATACAAGAAGCATAAAATCATCCACACACAATTGCCAATAAAACTATGCAACAAAACATGATGTCATATATAAATCCCACTCTTACATCTCACTTAATTTATGCCTTCTCAATCCAAGTTTCCCCTTTTCATCCCATAAGACATTCTTGCAATCAAAGTATTTAGGACCTACCGATAGTTTTTACTAAATGCTTACTCTTTAGGAAAAATCACAATTTTAGGTTTAAGACACCATTTTTTTTTTAAAACTAAGAAGCTAAGGTTCCATACCGTCATCAGTATTATATACCATTCCTTTAATTCCCATAATCTTCATTATTAGTCATTTCTCTTACTTGAGAATCAATTATGAATGATTTAGTTAGAAGATATTCAATCCAAAAATAATTAAATATATCTTTTCGAAAGTGTTTTGTAATCAAGAACAACTTTCGTAATTATACAAATACAATATCTATATTATTGAATCTACCTTGATAACTATAAGTCAACTTGTTTTCCCACTATAAAATCACTCATTATTTCTATTCAATAATGAATCAATCCATTTGGTTTCATGTCTTATTCCTTACTATTAATACATACACAGAGAAAACAAGTTATGAAAACCATACATTTCTCAAATTACGAAGAATCTTGTTGATTTTAATTAAGACTTAGACTATCATAAAGACATTTCTAGCCTAAGGATAATCTTTTTTTACTCTACCTCTCAAAAGATTATAACCTTTTGTAGGATTACTAACTACTCATACAACTATACGTCAAATAACAAAATCCCTAAATCCTTCAATCTCTTCCATTCCACATATAATACAATCGTCTTAGGCTTCTAAATCATGCAAGAATTAAAATTCATCAAAATGTGATCTCACTCTCCTTCATTTTCTCCCTCAAAAAATTCTCTTATTGTAAAACAAGAACTCAACTAAGATTTTCATTAATCACATACCTTTTTCTTTAAGTTCAAATAAAATAAAGTTCTCACCATATAAAATGTTTATTTTCTAAACATGTTATTATATTAACAATTTAAAAGTTAATTAAATTCCAAGAAAGTAGTTCATCAAGTTCATAAACAATATGAATTTTGACTCAATCACCTAACTAGCAATAGTTTAGAGCAGTTCATGAGTTCAATCCTCATAATTTCTCTAATTAATTTGGTTAAATAGAATTCAACCAATATTCAACTGACAAAATAATTAAAGAGACTATTATGGATTTCATATACCTAATTTTTCTTGAGCCAATAGAAAGATATTTCATCAACTTATCACAATAATATTTTTCTACATTTCAATCATTTGAAAATCATTTTAATTCTACATAAATCAAACACATACAAAATAATTAAAATACTAGAGGATAGAAACCTAGTTCACACTTGATTCCACATATCAAAATCAATTATTATAAACATTCTAAACCACCTAATGGTGTTCACTATACTAATCTTAGTATCTTAATTTGTAATAAAAATAAAATAATGGATTTAAATCTCAAGCAAATTCATGTTACGGATCTCTATCCATTTTAATTTAATTACACATAATCAATCCTCCTTAATCATGTCTATGAGATTTCATCATGATATTTTTGTTCATTCTAACTAGAATAATTACTTAGCTCATAGATATATGTTAGTATGGATTCCACAGCCATACCTTACCTAATTACTTAGCTCATAGATATATGTTAGTATGGATTCCACACCCATACATTTGCTCATAGATATATGCTAGTATGGATTCCACACCCACACATCAGCTTATATACATATGCTAGTATGGATTCCACACCCATACATAACTTAGGGAAATCGTAACCTTCAAGTGTTCCTTCAAATGGCTTCCATAACCCTTCATGCACCAATCATTTAAGCCTCTTGTTATTAGGAAGGTCATACCTCAACCTAGTATTTGAGTAATTTCAAGTTATTTGATGCATAAAGTCAACCCAAACTACACAAAGTCATGTCAAAGAAATCATAGGAATTCCATTCTTACTCATTAATAATTTATTCCCAAATCACAATTTAACACATCAAATTAATGCACATACATTACTCTTGAATCTACATTCACAGTTAAAAGTGACATCCTTCGAGGTAGATTTTGTTAAGTTTCCATTAGTATAGGTAAGAAAAGAGTCAAAATTAGCATGAAAAACTCAATCATCATATTAATTGAATATTGGCCTTACACTTGTTACACATTCCCAAAGAATACACACAAAGGCCATCATACTATAGTTTAGATTAGGCTAATATTTTTCTTGATAGATACAATTTCAACTAGTAGAGATGGATAGTAGGCCCATATCACATTGATAATAATGAGTTAAACATATATGCAACCATGCATCCACTCCACATATCTCACTCACCCATTGAAAATCAAACCATTCACATGCTTGGGTTTAGCCTCAACTTCTCAAGCACATCCTTTCCCTACATGTCTTTAAGTCCTTTATCATATTTCTTATAATTTGTCTTAACAAAAATATAAAGGAATATAAGAAGCCATTCTTTTTATTTCACGAGTTTCTAAATGACATAATAATAATAATATCCTTTATGCAACCAATATGCTTCCAAGTCAACAAACACAATAATTCAACATGCATGCAAAATAACCATTCATACATCAACCTGAAAGCAAGCATGTCGGCCCATTAGGCCCTAGTGTTTTAACCTGGATTTGAGACCATATGCAAAGTCCCACCTTACCAACCATCAATAGTATAGAGAAGTAAAGGTCACACTGAATACTATTACTGAATTTTTATTTTTGTTTTACTCATAATATGACTAACTTAGCTATCATGTAATCATGTTCCTTCAACTATTTCGAGGTAAGAATATAACATAAGAAGTAGTGGATCACAAAATATATTGACTGAACAAAATTTCCGAATTCATCAGTTAAATTCCCAATCCCAAATATTAAGCTAATGCTTCAATCATGAAAATGGTATAATGAATGTTGCAACAAGAGAAATTAATGTTACAATTCAAAAGCATATTATTCTTCAAAATGTGTCAAGTAAAACAATGGACTTGCATAAATTGGGCACATGTAGTTGTTTTCTACAACCATTGAAGCACAATAATGCACCCATGAATACATGCAACTCATGCGAAACTTATTATTCTCATTTGCACAAATTCCTACATAATTAGTCATTGTAAAATTGTTTCCAACAACAACCATTTTTTTAAAATGAAATATTTAGATAATAAAAGTAACACCTGTCTTATTCTTTATTCACACTTTAAAAACTTATTAAATTCAGTTTCACATTCATACAAAATCTTTCAGGCATAGGAAGCTACATCCATTAAATAATCTATTCATAAATTTTCTAGTGCATAAAAGCTACAGTAAGTAGGACATTTACTCTAACAATTTGTATGCACAAAAACTACATCCATTGAAGTTTTGAAAAACAATTTGCAAGCATGAAATATACAAACTACAACCATTGATGCATTTTGACAAATACTTTGCATGCATGCAATCTACAACCATTGACGCCCTTTAACAAACACATTGCAAACATGCAATTTACAGCCATTGAGGCATTTTGTCAAACACTTGGAAGCTACAATGTCTTAAGGAAATTTGACATGAATATAAGATTCTCCCTCAACGTATTTAGCTCATAAAATTTATATATTAATTCTTCAAATGACAAAATATTAAAACAATGACTAAATCATCTTATTCTTTCACCCAAAACTTGACAACAGGCACAAAGTTGGAAGCAGCAATCTGCGAAATTGCCCAGATTTATGATTTGGGTTTTGAAAAGTGTTTTTTTTGGAATCAAACTGGGGGTTATAGGTCCATATGGCATGGATACCCCCTGATGTTGTCCTGAATCGGTATGAAACCATGCATAGATACATTTTTAAAAACTAGCAAATATGTTGACTTTGGGAATTTCACTTACAATTTTTGTCAAACAGATGGCATGCAAGATTGAATCTATAGCTATGCAAAATAAATAACAACCTATAATTAAATTATAATTACTTATGTATTGTCTAAATGCCTTTCAAAATCATTTCATCCACTGTAAGTGAATTGAAGGGCTTTGAGATTCATCAAACATTAATTTCATTCAATCATTCATACAAACCCATGGAAAGCATCTTGAACTATTGCAATACATAATGATTCTCTTTAAAACTCTTTTTTTCCATATTGTTTTTTTTTAACATTTTTATTTCAACGACTGATCTAGTGAATCCTCCTAGTATATTTTAGATATGCATCCATTTCCTACTATGGTAGGCTGCAAGTTAACACTTATTCATGTAGAAATTTCACCTGTAGAACAAAACCGATATATGCAATGTCCTAAAGCATAATACTTGTTCTACTTCTAGAAAACATTAAGCAGAAGCATAATCAAATTCATGAGCAACATCAAGTAGAAACATGCATAACTGATCAAGAGAAATAATCACACATAACACAAGATATATCCAGGGGAAACCACCAACATAAAACCCCAACCATGTATTATCAATCAAGTGGAAATCCTCTTCAACATACAAAAAGAATCAACTCAATAGCTATCCTACTCTCTCTGTACTATGATGATCTTCAATCAAAAGATGAAAATCATAGACTACCTAAGCCTCAATATATAGGCCACAAATCCTCCAATCCCCTATAATAGATCCTTCTCCATGCAAGGAATACTTACTAGAAATATCCAAGCATCTGATAATACACTGTCCCACATCTGATCTCAACTGGGTCTCTGATAGAACTGGCATGCAACAGTTATCCATGAGTGAATTCTCAGTTATCTAAAATAATAGTTGTCACATGCATGCAAGCATTAACAAACTATATTTTATTATTTTAACAACTTGTTAAAATAATCTAACTGGACTTGACTAGTTAGAACTAAGTCAATTGATTCTCTCATTATAGAACTCATACTTAATTCCCCAACCAGTGGAGGAAATTAAGGATAACTTCCTCAATTAGTGGGACAACTCATGTGCATGCTCACAAAAACTTCAATTTCGAATTTCCTTAACTAATTAACTCAACTGAATTAATTAATTAATATTTCCAACTGCTGTTAAGACCAAAATTAATTTTACTTCCTATAGATAGACTAGGGACTGCTATAAATAGGAAGGGACCGAGAAATGCTATTTTTAGAACTTTCTATTTTTAGCAGTTTCACTCTCTCACCAATGTGGCCAATGACCTCACTAGCCAAACTGCTATTTTTAGACATGCTATTTTTAGCACATTCTAAATTTAGCATTTCTTGTTGCACATTTTTCAGCAATTCATGCATAATGATAAAAATAACAATAGCATTTCTCATTCATGGATTTTGACAAACACTATGCAAAATATCCTGAAACCCTTTCTAAAACATGTCTCTAATTACATGAAACAAAACCATAACTCATGAACTCTTACACAAGTCCTTTGGAATTTCTTTATTGCCATTACCTTCGGTAATATTCGTCTTTCCTTTCTAAAATGCTACAAAACCAATGTTAGTACAATAGACTAAACCATTAATAATTCCATAACATCTTGAGATCTAAACATCCATTCATATAGGCCACTCTTGGTCTTCATTTTCAACTATCCAATAAGATTCCAAATAACATAAGCTTAAACAAAAATTAGATTCTTACAATAATTTAAATTTCTACTTTTTATTTTATGCTAAAGCTATACATTAATTTTAAGACAATAAAAAATATATCTGAAAAGATATTCAACTCCAACCATTGAGAATATGATCGATCTTTGATCCCTTAACCAACTCATTTGAACCATCCAGTTTTCCACCCAACCATATCCAAGTAGAACTTCTCCCCTTGGAACCCCCGAGCTATAAGAGCTCACAAACAGTGCCAAAATATAGTAGTAGAGAGATATCCAAGGCAAGTTGAGGAAGATAAGTTTCACTTCCTCCGAACACCACTCATGGTAAACTCCACTGGGTAGAGATACATAGTAATTTAGTTTAGGAATTTCAAAATCATTTCGAAAGCAATTGGCTACTCTCCAAGTCTCTCACTCTCATAATAATTTTCAAATCTCTCCAACTCTTGGTAGCACAATGCACCTCCCTCTCCCCTCAATGTGAGAATACATGAGACACATATATAGGAGGAGCAACAAATTCTTGTCATAAAGGAGGAGTAATATGCATGGCTTGTATTCCATTTAGAGGAGTGTAACTCATGCCATTAAGGAGAGGTGTGCATGCCTTAATTAAGGAGAGTGTAACTTACGCATTAAAGAGAGTGTAAGAGGAATCTTTTATGACATGTCTTTAATGAGTGTAACAAGAATATGACATTCTTTGATGAGTGCATAAAATAGAGTGTAATGTATTATTAAAAGAGAGAGATTTACATAGAGCCATGAGCGTCACCAAGGAGAGAGGTGTGAAGTGATTGAGGAGATGAAGGTGACTTGTAATTCCCTTTTGATAATAATATCATAGTCTCATAAAAGATAATAATAATATTAATAATATTGAGAATTAAGTTGACATTGAACTATTAGGATTGATTAATGATAAGTTAAGTGATTTTCCTTCAACTATACTTGATTTCCAATTTATGCAAGGTGATTTACTATTTCTTGAAAGTCATGCATGAGATGCTAGACATGACTTACTATTTTTATAAAGTCACTATAGAATTGTTATAAAAGAGGTTTTATTAAGGAAATTCATCCTTTAGCTGCCCATGAGTGGTATTTTTCTTCATAAGAATAGGGATTCCACACCCTTATTGCATGCATCTCGTGCCTTAGTAGATTGAGGACTACGCGCCGTGATCTACTCCAAAGATCCAAGATTTCACACCTTGATATTTTTAAATATTCTTGACTCCATGCCTCAAACATTTTATTATAGATACAAGACTCAACGTCTTTATATTTCATGGATTTAGGACTCCACGCCCTAATTTCCATGGCTTCTCATCTACTCTGCTTTGAAACTCCACGCTTCACCTTAAGGTACTGATTGTGAGCTCATACCCATCTGATGGTTCATTGGTAAGGCCTTGTTCCAAGACCTACACACATTAAAATCTCATAGATCAAAGGAATCAATGAATTTCATAATTCACTTATTCACATTTTACCAAAGATTGTGCATGACTTTCAAAACCATTTTGGTTTTAGATAAATGACTTCACAACGATTTAAAATTTGAACATCCTTGTTTGAAAATGACCACGTTCCATATCACATCTTGCTCAATACAATATTAAGCATATAAAATCATAAAAATCATGTATCACGACTTCCACAGTGATTTATAATTTGAGCATCCTTGTTTGCAAATAACCAGGTCCCCTGTCACATCCTGCTCAATACAATATTAAGCATATATAATCATAAAAATCATGTATCATCCATAAATCATAATTAAACATATGTTCCACATAACCATGATCATCCATGGATCTATGTGTCTCAATCCTGAATCACCATCCATGCCCAAGCTAGGATACGAAAAGAGAAAACATCGATAATATGCTCTTAACCAAAATCAATTCTTAGACACACAACCATAAATATTATCCTTAGCACACAACAACTAGGTGACCCAAACCAGGTCTATAGCATATTAGTGTGTACATAAGTCTGTCATGCATAAGATTATATCATTATATCAAAATCACCCTCTCTAAGTTTCATAAAATCTATCTCACCAAGAAGGGACACTACACAAGAGGATGGAGAGTCTCTTTCCATGGATGAATAGGGATGTTTGGTTTGGAACACTACAATTTTGACCACTATACTAGTGTAGGATTAATAACTGGGGTAGGAGGGATATCCCTTGTAGGTGGAGGTGAGTGAAGTAAGCCCCGGGGTTAGTGGTAATGCTAAATGACTATTGTATAAATATCCAAAGTTGTTCAATATTGTCCATCTATTAGATATCTATAATGTGCTAATGTAATGTTTAACTATCAATGGGAAAATATAGGTGATATGGTCATATTTCCCACATAATCCAAATGGGAAACTATTTTATGAGTTCATTGATGTAGGCATGTAGTAAAAGTAGATGCATATGGTGTGACAACTAAAGTTGGTGGAGGGGTTTCTCATGGAGTTAAGATATTTTTTTTGTTGTACTAAAACCAATGTGTCTTGATATCAGGGGATATTAGGACAATGATGGGTGTAATGGTCAAGTGTCGAGCATATGGAATAAGCATGGTTGGTGCAAATTTTTTTTTGTTGCATGTAAGGGTGGATTAGCTTGTAGGGGTTTCAACTAAAGGCAGGGTTTGTAACAAGGGTGGTGCATATAGAGTTTGGATAAGATTATGTAGCTCAAGAAGAGTGGGACATATGTTGGTGGGGTCTCCTTGAAAATTATTGAGAGTAATTCTAATTTTCCCATGTGTATTTTTTGGTATTGATGGGAAATTTTGGATTTCCCCTAGATGATCTACTTGTATCTATTGCGATATAGTTGGTAGGTGGTGGTACTGGCTATGCAAAGTAGTTTGGCATTGCTAATGGCATGGGGGTCATGATAGGAGGTTCCAAGTACCATGTTCAGGATTGAACCCAAAAAAGGAGAACATAAAATAAAATCTAAAAGAAATAAACAAAGAGTAAAGATGCTCCAAGATGATAGGTGGTATCTAAAGAGACTATTAAAACACTTAAGCATAGTGTGTTGTGATCAAAACATCATAATACATGATTAAATGAATTCTTGACATTCAACCCATAGGGTTCTTTATTTATAGTCTCCAAATCTAACCAACTTTCTTGAATTGTGGAAGATTCAGTTCATAATCAAGTATCAACAATTTAAAATATATCCATGAAATATGTGTTGTTTCATCGACTAATTGAGTTTTCTAGTTGATCCAATTTTTGTATCAACTTGCTGAGTTAATCTGACCATCCAATTGATTCCTTTGACACTCAATTGGCGGTACCATTAGTGTACCACTAGATTTATTGTCCTTTAGTCGGTTACTCGATCAACCTATCAACCACTTAGTCAACTACACAATTGATTTCTTCACTAATTGACCATTCGACTAATCGTCTCTTATTAGTTGACCCTTTAACTAACTATCTCTAGAAGCTATAGAGTTGTGATGAACCAACATAACCTTAGGTTCCAACACCTCGCTCCATCAACATAATTTCCTAGAGGCTCAAGAGGTGAAACTATGTCAATGTGACACTCTCCCACCGCATAATTCTAGCTCCTGAAGCCCAAGCATGTCACATAGCTTGATGGACTTGGATTTAGTTAATGAATTTATACATATATTAACAATCTAAATCATCTATCTTGCAATAAACAAGATTGATAACTTTCTATTGAACCATCTATCGTAATTAGTGAAGATTAAGTTTGACATGTTTCATCTTACTTTGTGCAACATGACTATCAACAAGATAAATCTCACTCTAATTGTCACAATAAATATTGGTCGAGGAATCGATAGAAAACTTAAACTATCTCAAGAATTGACGAATCCATACTTCCTCTAACACTTCATTAACAACTCCATGTTATTTTGATTTCGTAGTCAACAAAGAGACCACACGTTGTTTCTTGCATGACCAAATCACGGGTTCAACACTAAAGTGAAAAATATATCTAGAAGTGGATTTTCTATCATCACTATTGCATACCTAGTTAGAGTCAACGAAGTAGAGCAACACATTTGAAGTTTGAAATTTTGATAGCAAATTTAGAGGTACCATTAATGGAAGGAATAATTCACTTTTCATCTTTCCAATGAATTTCTTATGGATCCTACATAAATCAAGAAATCACACTAACAAGAAAGGAAATTTCAGGTTGACTTTGAGTTAAGTAAATAAGGCTATCAACAAACTATTGATAAAGGCTACATCAAATTTTGGAGATTTGCACTCTTTAGGCAACTTGATACTTGAATAGAAGGATGCATCACGTGGCTTACGTTTGTCTATCTTAGATCATTTCAATAACTCCAATACATATTTATATTGAGAGAGAAAGAGACCATCATGTAATGGTAAATCCTGAAGGCCAAGAAAGAAATGTAGAAGACCGTGATCAAGAATCTTAAAGGTGTTAGCAAGTCAACTCTTCAATATAAGAATTTGATTGGTGTTATTGAAAATTATGACCAAATCATCTACATATATGAAAACAATCGAAGTATCACCATTATTATGTAATACATACAAATTTTGATTAGATTCACAATGTTTAAAACCAAGAGGGTGAAATAATCGATCAAGGTTGGCATACTAAGTCCTAGGGGCCTACTTCAAGCCATACAAATTCTATAGTTGATAAACAAATTTGTAATCTATCATAAAACCAGGGGGTTGTTTCATGTAAATTTCTTTAAATAACTCACATGAAGAAAACAACCCTTAATAGCCATTTGATCAATTTTCCATCCGAAATGAGCATCACAGGAAAGAATTGGTCAAATTGAATTTGTTTTTGTAGCAAGAGAAAAGGTTTGAATGTAGTTGATTCCTTCTTGCTTTAAAAAGGATTTTGCAACTAAATTATCCTTATGAAAGTAAAAATCACCTTCATACGTGAATTTGGTCTTATACACCCATCGACACTTCACGATGTTCTTCCATTGTGGCTGAGGAAATAAGTCCAAAGTGTGATTCTTCTAAAGAGAATCTATCTAAGCTTGGATAACTTGTTCTCATTTAGGTTGTACTTGTGCATCAACATACAAACCCAGTTCACATGAAATTATGGTTTGATAAGTTTTTTAATCTTACCTGAAAGCACGTAATAGTAAGACATATCGATACAATTGTATGCTCAAGGAAAATTGCTAGGTTTTTAAAAATTTATAAATTAGTGTGCCATTGGTGTTTCTAATTTGTTTAAAAAAATATTATCTTATGATAAAATATGTAAAACTTATTTGTTACTTCTTACATATATTTACATAAATTCACTTAGGGTGTAAAAATGCATCGATATGATTATGTTTGACATTGTGCCAGTAACAAAAAAGAATCAATATACCCTATATGGGAGAGTGATAATAAGATTTCGTTATTTTAAAATAAAATCAACACTGTATAGAAAAATGGATAAACCTTATTCAATGTGTCTTATATAATGATACATTGTTGTACTTAGTGTTTTGCAATAATTACAAATCTATTTTCTATATGTTGATAACATAAATGAACCAATGTGCTAGTTTTTTCCCAAGGAAAAAATCATAATTTCCATTAGATAATATATTGAAAATTACATGCTATAGCTGCTGAATATAAAGCATATGCCTGAAAAAAGGTGGTTATGTCCACCAACTAGTATAATTTCATAACATAATTAGATGTTCATAAACTATAACAAAAACTAAACAATATATATATCTGATAAGAAAAAATATATAACATTAGTGTCAGTAAATAGCTGTTGAGGATCATGCTATCTCATATGATGTCTAGTGCTGCTCTATGAAAGGCCTATGATAAAACTGATAGAACTCATATGTGTTGTTCCTGAATCATCCATTGTCCGCTTGGTTGTTGCACAAATTTCTTGGAAAGACTGTCAGAAATATGGTTCCTTTCCCTCTAAATATGATGACATACAATAAAACCAAAATGAGATTTTAAGTTTTTAATTTCATCTAATAATCCCCTGAGTGTGTGCACATGACAATGAGACTGTGCATTGAACCAATTGATGACAATTTTGGAATCTCCAAAGATCTGTAGTCGACTGCAATTCTTTTCAAGAGAACAAATAAGGAGAAGTCTAAGACTATTGAGTTCGACATAATTATTGGTGCCCCTACCGAAACCCATCTTTAGTTTATAAAAATGATCCTCTGATAAGTATAGAATTGCACCACCAATACAACCAATTTATTGTGTAGGTCCATCAAAAAAATACCAAGGGAAATATTTATCAATGACTTCACAGGCTATATGACAGATGCGATGTGGCAAATCTTCCTCAGGAATCAGATTATACATTGCCTTAATGTGTGAGAAGTTGAAGTTCCAATCAGTGGAGTCATCATGAAAGATTTGCTTATTTCTTCCAATCCAAATGCCCCAAAAGACCAATAATGGAAGGTTACAAAGTTTATGAGTGTTGACATTATGTCACCAGGAATTCCAAGCGGTCTGAATATTTACTCGTGGCCATCTAGAATTAATTATAAGAGTTTGATATAATTGGTTCCATACATGCTGCCCAATGAGACAATAAAAATATATGATCAATGGTTTCAACACTATTCTTACATAGACAACAATGTGAGGGGCCATGAATGCATCTGCATTATAAGTTGTCGTCGGTAGGAGACTTATTGTTTAACATGCACCACATGATTTTTTTTTTTTTTTTTTTTTTTTATTTTATTTTTATTTTTTTTTTTATTTTGGAGGTTACTTGAGCCTCCAAAGAATGCACCACCACCATTCTTTTATCTCTGGTTCATGGTCCAAATATATGAAGAGATAACCATCCTTGGGAGTGTATCTACCATGCGCAGAAATGACCCATATCAGTTCGTCTTCCCGCTTGGTGATCCTAACGTGGTATTCAACAAGGGCGTTGATCTAGGTGGATATTGGTGGCCACCTACCTATTCCAGTTGGACCCCCAGAACAGTCTCTTTCAGTTTTTCGATTTCCTTAATTGTAGCATAGTTTACTGTTTTTGACAGTTTTTCGGGTCCTGAAATTTCAGAGCCATTTTGAGTCCCTAAACGGTGTTTTTAGGGAAAACTGAGAGACCAAAGATGTCCTAAATGATTTGCAAGTTTGTTTTTGGCCTTCTCGTTGAGATATTTGAAATGAGGTATTAGCTGAACAAAGATCGTATGCCAAAGTTATGACCCCGGAAATTGATGTACCAATTTTCCCAAACGAAGTCCATAGTTTTGGTGCTTCATCTCCTAGGGTTAGGTTTTTGGATGTTTAGGGTTTTCCATTATTTCTCAATAATAAATAGGCCTTTGAGCCTCATTGTAACATAGTTCTGAGGCATGTACCACCACATCTCTTCTAATAGATAAGATACCATCGCCCAAGCTAGTCCTATTTCCATTCTGTTTGTAAGCATATTTTAGTATCGGATATTAATGAAATGAAGTGTTATTTATAATGCATCTTTTTATTTATTGTTATATCTGTAATTTGTTGCATTCCTGTTTAAATCCAGATCAATGGTATCAGAGTAGTCTGCTCTTTCTCTATTTTTCTTTGCATGTCCCCAACGAGGTTAGGATATAAGGAGTTAGGGCTTGAATTGGTCGAACCTTTGCAAGACCAGCATCTTAAATCCCAACGGCCTCCCATGGTGGATGAAAATAAAGACAAGGGGGTAGGAGATCCTATCAAAATATTGCTCGAAGAAGCGCTGGAGCGACAAAGGAACATGATGATGGACAACTTTGTCTAGATCCTTCAGTAGCTACCCAAGGGCGATGCATCTACTTTCGGTAGCTACTTTGGAAGTGCCACACCCTTTAAGGTACAAGTTAACTTTGACATTCCCATATTTGAGGGTCATATATATGTAGACGCTGTAGATAAATGGTTAAATCTGCTAGAAGGATATTTTTCCATTCATGATTTTTCCAGTTGGGAAAATATCACTTTTGCACTTCTTAAAGTAGCCCCCCATGTCAAGGAATGGTGGGAAACCTACTGTGAGAAGAAGGATGAAAGTACAAACTCACTCTTTTTAGCCGCACCCACTTGGAACTCGTTCCAAGATGCCATCAAGGAGCAGTACTACCCTGTCGGGAGCTATGAGGATAAATACATAAAGTGGACAACGCTGCGACAGGGAAGGGACCAAGATGTACTGGAGTTTACCAATTTTTTTCATACCCTTCACACGAAGTTGGGTATCAAGGATTCTGAGAACCATTTGGTTCTCAAGTACCGCAGCTGTCTACATAGGTACATCCAGGACGAGATGGAGTTCCTGAACATCTCGTCTCTCAACATGACATACTGATATGCCACTAAGATTGAGCAAAAGTTTAAACAGAAGAAGTGAGACTTTGGATCCATGAATCCAAAGCCAGGGAAAGGTACCCCCAAACTGTAGAACAAAGGATAAAGCCAAGGCGGGGCAACCCAGGACAACCCGACAAAGCTGCAAGCAAAGAACAACATCGTGATGCCAAAGAAGGACACGCGAAAGTGTTGTGAGTTCCATAAGAGCTCCACTATGTTGGGTTGTGTTATATTCTTTCCATGAATAGCTCCCATAGTTAACTGGGGGGTTGGGGGGGGGGGCAGAGACCCCCTTTCATTGCGCCTATTGTGTAGAGGGGGGTCACAGGGGGTTTGAAGGGGGCGGGCCAGCGCCATGGGGATTTTTTTTTTTTGGACCCTATATTAGGTGGGCGGACCTACTATGGTTTTGTCCATGGTTTTTGCACATGGTTTTGGGCGCAATGGTTTTCGGTCCATGGTATTGGATGCTTCAGCATGTATAAATATGTATTGTAACATTGAAAAGAAAATAATGAAAAATCAAGCTGGTAGTCCCGGTTTTGGGATCCAAGGGAAATCTCTGTGTATATGTGACGCAGCCCAGGCCGCTCCTAGGCCGCTCCTACCAGGATCCTCCTCCAATCGTGCATATAAAACATGCACTTCAACGCATACCAGAGCGTTCACTAGAATTTGCGGAAGCTTATTTCAAATCACTGTAATCACTGTAATGCAAAGGCGTAGGTTATATCTATATATCGCACTGTTTAAAATCCTACTCCCATTCTTGATAACGCGAGAGTTTAAATCAAAACTCAGTAAAAAGATGCGACTCTGCTACCTTTTCGATCTCACATAAAAAAAAAACCTTTCAAGCCAATTTCAAATCTTGAATTTCTTAGGACATTCCCATAACAATATATTTGCTGGATTCAATTAGAGAGTGCACGCCTTACCTTTAAACTTCGATGCTCGCTCCTCACATGTCTGTCCACTTACTTACGCATATCCGCAGTCTGTCTTTATTTGGTATGGGCGTAGCTCTTCAACGCTAACTGCTATCTGATGTTTGCCTTATATGCTTATCAACAAGGCTCGTATATATCTAATATATCGACCATGGCCGCAGGCATATAAATATATGGCACCGGGAATGGAGATATAGACCTCCGCTTACGCCATCCTTCCCACTGTTCTCATCCTTAATTGGATGCGACGAGCAGTTCAAACCATGACTGGCCAGGTGATACACACAGGCAGTAAATTATATTAACGCGCTCCTCAAACTGGCTCTGTTATAATAAAACTCCCTTCTAACCGCCACTTCGTAAACTGAGAATTCAACGGGCGTTCCTGAGATCTCTTACCGCCAATAAAATCTTGAAGCATACACATATACCTCCGCCATATGGTTCCGCTGATGAGTAAACAACGCGGTTATACCGCTCAGCTTCGGAGTCCCTGTTACTATGACTCGCCTCGCGTATCGAACTCGATGTATGTTTATCCGCCTGCTATAACTCACTTCCGCCACAACAAACACACAGCAAGTATATAATAAATGGATTTCCACTACACAGTCAAAGCATCAATACTCTCACCGTGCCATTGAATTGTTCCTTAAATTCTCGAACGCCATCAAATATATATATGCAGTTTATCTATCCTCGTGATTACATAGACATGGTGCAGCTCCACATACATTCGTGTCATCATTTAACAATTAAATTCTCACAGCAATTGCGCATTCACCATACGAAAGGCCGTTCAAAAATTTGCACACACAGAAACACTAAATATGAACAGTTTTGCCGTCAGACAACAATCATGAATTCACACACACAGTCAATACAAAATGAAACAAAGAACCGACGTGTTGAGGGCGTGCTGTCTGTCCACACAAGTAATTACAGAATACACATAGCTCTTATACACCAAGGAATTGGTTGACATTCTTAAAAGGTTCCGGCTTCTCAAACAATTTCAGGACAACAACCTTTGGCAATCCTTATAATATGATTTCGCCTTGCATATGCATCATTACACAGTCACATCCATTACAAGCTATTAAGTATTAAAATAACAACCTCTCCGCGGCAGGCAAGCTATGGAACACAACAACCAACCGTATACTTATTCGACCCAATTTTTGTGAGAAACTCCGCGCATATACAACAGTTGAAATTTTTGACAAAGGACGGGGTTATACTGGCTGGGGAGAAGCGGGTTACTAAACAATACAAACAACATATACATATATGGCCGCTCAGCAAATTGAATATGTGCAATTATTATCAATGAACCAGAGTGTGTTCAATTCATGGATAGGGCATGCAACACTTATACACTGATTTATTAAGCCACGATTAATGAATCCACAGTAATTCAATTCAAACCCGCTGATATAATCCCGCTATTCATACAATAAGAAAAGAAACCCCGATGCTGCCAGTTCATAGTTCGAACCAAGAATAACCACAGTTTTTATTGCATATAAATTACACCATTTCCGCCATATGCAGAACACATAATAATAATTCAAGGTGCTGTTGTTGTTATTCTAGAACTAGTGACTCTACAATCAATCAATGACCAGAAATAATCATACCTTTCCACAATCAATCAATTTATATAAACTAAAACAAAACAATGAGTTACAACTTTTTCTGGCCAGATAATTCAATTCCGTGGCCTTTACTGTTGCTGAAGGATTCCAACCAGAAACCTCTCACACTCTATCCCTCTCCACTCTCAATCTCACTAATCTATATCAATTGAATTGAACCAATTTTGGTCCATATCCCTTTAGTCACTCCACAAAATCCCCAAGTATCTCAACACCCCCATAATCTAGATTTTATCCCTAAAATATTGAAACTAAATCTAACTTAGGCTCATAATTAATTCTTAAATATCCCAAGTCTAATTTCTCTCATGTTTTCCAATTATTTGGAAACATTTCAAATCCTCTCAAAATCTCATAAATATTTACATAAAATTAATAATTTCTCAAAAACATGAGACCCCTTAGTTTTAATAAATACAAGGTATTTTTCCGAGTCTATGCTCCTGCATCAATATGTGTTTTATGTGTTATGCTCTCGCATTGTTCATTTTCTGTGTTTTAAGAATTCGTGTGTAGGTAATTTCTGTATAGGGTTAAAACCTACATATGGTATTAGAGCTGTTTTGGCTTCAAGGAGATGCCTTTGTTGCTAAGGGGTTTCGGTCGGGCCTATGATAGACCATGTTCAGTGGGAGATTTGTGGGATTGACTCTGGTGGTGGAAGAATATGGAAAGCAGTGGAAATATAGAGATCGAGAAATTTAATGGTCCGAGTTTTGAGTTGGGAAACTCAAGATGGAGGATCTGTTGGTGGATAAAGATCAGTGGGTCGCGGTAGATCCGGGTACTAAACCAACGAGAGTGTCTGATGAAGAATGGAGGAAGTTGGATCGTAAGGCAAAGAGCACAATATGATTGTGTGTCTCAGATTCAGTATTGCTGAATGTATCAGGGGAAGATACGGCAAAGAATTTTTGGGACAAGTTAGGGACTTTGTACCAATCTAAGTCTCTAGTGAATAACTATTCCTATGGAAAAAGCTGTATAACCTAAGGATGAAAGATAGAGACTCGATGACAGAGCATTTGAACGTATTTAATACTGTGGTAAGTCAGTTATTATTTGTTGATATTAAAATTTCAGATGAAGGTAAGTGCATCAGTTGGTTGTGTTCTCTACCAGATTCGTGGGATAGTCTGGTTATTGCAATAGGTAGCAATGCAACTGCCTTGTAGTTTTATGAAATAGTCTCATCCTTGCTGACAGAGGAGTTGAGACGGAAAAATATGGAGAGATAAAATGGTGATGCCTTGTCTGTACAAGGACGGTCCTAGAACAAAAACAAAAATAAGTCATTGAGTGGGAGATCTAAATCTCCAGGAAAACCTGTAAAGGTGGTGGGAAAACCTACAAAGGTGGTGTGCTGGGAATGCGGAAAGGAAGGGCACTTCAGAAGGGAGTGTAAATCTAAAGCTCCTGATAAAGGAAAGGGATCTGATGATGCTCCTTCTGCAGAGGCGAAAACCACCTCAGATGAAGTGGGGATGTGTACTTGGCTTCTTCAAGTACACATGTAGATCATGAAGCATGGTTGATTGACTCAGGTGCA
>APFE030338612.1:76433-100102 GCA_000404065.3 Pinus taeda
AGAAAAGACCATGCTATGGAATCAAAGGCTTGGACATATTGGAGAGAAGGGCCTTCAAATACTTCATGGTAAAGGTATGGTAGAAGGTATGACTAATATCTCTCTAGATTTTGATTTCTATGAAAATTGTGTATATAGGAAGTAGAATCGGGTGAGTTTCCCTTCTGGTGGTAAGAGGGAGAAACAGATATTAGAGCTTGTGCGCAGTGATGTGTTTGGACTTGTGAAGGTTCCATCACTGGGTAATTTTGTGTACTATGTATCATTTATAGATGACTTCTCTAGGAATACATGGATATATTTTCTCAAGAAGAAATATGAAGTCTTTGATACGTTTAAAGAATTTAAGGCTTTGGTGGAAAACTAGACAAAGAAGAAGATAAAGGTGTTGAGGACAGATAACGATGGAGAATTTTGCAACAAGGAATTTGAAGAATTCTGGAAGAAGTGTGGTATAGCACGACAAAAGACTACTCCATACACACCTGAGAAAAATGGAGTTGTAGAAAGAATGAACAAGATGTTGATGGAAAGGGCAAGAAGCATGCTCAGTGGTGCCGCGTTAGGACAAGAATTCTGGGCAAAGGCAGTGGAGACAACATGTTACCTGGTCAACAAATCACCTTCATCAGCGTTGGAGGATTAGAATCCACAAGAGGTATGGATTGGTAAGAAACCCTCTCTTTCGCATTTGAGGGTATTTGGATGTGATGCATATGTACATGTTACAAAGGAGAAAATAACCAAGTTGGATACTAAATCTGAAAAGTGCATCTTTATTGGGCATAAGGATGGTTTAAAGGGTTATAAGCTTTGAAACCCAGTAACAAGGAAGGTTGTGTACAACCGAGATGTGGTGTTCAGAGAGGTAAAATATGTTATTAAACATGAAGTCCCATCAAAGGAACCTGAGAAGATAGAGTTTGAGCTAAAGGAGGAAGAATTAGACTCTACAGCAGAAGAGGAATCAAAAGATGAAGAGCCACAAACTCTGGTTGTGAGAAGATCAGTTCGAGAAAGAAGGCAGGCAGAAAGGTATAGTCCATCTACTTTCTGTTCAAAATTTTCTTTATCTATTACTGATGATGATCCCAGAACTGTGAAGGACGTAGTGGATTCAGAGGATGGAAAACTATGGAAAGAGGCCATGGTTGATGAAATGGAATCTTTGCACAAAAATGAGGCTTGGGATCTAGTGGAGTTTCCGGCTGGAAGAAAACCCATTGGCAGCAAATGGGTGTTCAAGAAGAAGACAAATGTAGAAGGAAAGGTGGAGAAATACAAAGCTCGGTTGGTAGCAAAAGGTTATTCCGAGGTGCCAAGAATTGTTTTTGGTGATATTTTTTCTCCTGTTTCCAAGGTAACTTCTATTAGATTACTTTTATCTATTGTTGTTTCTTTTGATTTTGAGGTAGAACAGATGGATGTGAAGACAACATTTCTTGACGGGGATTTGGAAGAGGAAATCTACATGAAGCATCCTGAAGGCTTTGCGGTGAAGGGTACGAAAGAATTCGTATGCAAGTTAAATAAGTCTTTGTATGGGTTAAAACAATCACCAAGGATGTGGTATCAGAAATTTGATAGATTTATACGGGGACTTGGCTTCACTAGAAGCAAATTAGATCACTGTGTGTATTTTAAATTAATTGGTGACCATGTTATTTATGTGGTCTTGTATGTGGATGATATGTTGCTGGTTGGAAATGACAAAGAAATTATCCAGGATTTGAAGAGCCAATTGTCCTCCAAATTTGACATGAAAGATCTTGGTGCTGCAAACTATATTTTGGGCATGGAAATTAAAAGAGATCGGGCAAAGAGGAATCTCTGGTTAAACTAGAGGAAGCATGTTGAGACAATACTGCAAAGGTTTAATATGCAGGATAGTAAACCGGTGAAGGTTCCTATTCTTGTTGGTGTAAAGTTATTTGCTGAACAGTGTCCCAAGACACAAGAAGAGGAAGACGACATGTCCTGTGTTCCATATGCCAGTGCAGTCGGTATCCTGATGTATGTGATGGTTTGTACTAGACTAGACATTGCACATGTAGTGGGAGTATTGAGCATGTTTATGTGAAAACCAGGAAAGGAGCATTGGACAATAGTGAAGTGGGTTTTCAGGTATTTGCATGGCACTAGTGATTATGGTTTGTGCTACCAAGGAAGACCAGGATTAGACAGAGTTTTATATATCCATGGCTTTGTTGAAGCAGGTTGGGCTGGAGATCTAGATCAGAGAAGATCTACAAGTGGGTATGTGTTTAACCTATTTGGAGGTGCAGTCAATTGGATGAGTAAGAAACAATCTATAGTGGCATTATCAACTACAGAGACAGAATACATGGTAGCCACTCATGAAAGCAAGGAAGCAGTTTGGTTGCAGAGATTGTGTTCAAGTATGGGCTTAGTACAAGGAGTTATTAGGATATTCTATGACAACCAAAGCGAAAATTTCTTGGCAAAGAGCCCTGCTTATCATTCAAAGACAAAGAACATTGATGTTAAGTATCACATTGTGAGGGATATGATAGAATACAAAAAGGTGTTGCTGGTAAAGGTGGACACTTTGAAGAATACTGTAGATGCATTGACAAAATCCGTGAGCTCTAGAAGTTCTCTTGGTGTAGAGAAACAATGGGTGTTGGATAAATAACTAAGCTCTCCTGTTGAAAGAAAACAACAAATGGGAGAATGTTGGGTTGTGTTATATTCTTTCCACGACTAGCTCCCCTAGTTCACTGGGGGGTTAGAGGGGGGGTGAAGCCCCCCCCTTCATTGTGTTGATTGAGCAACAGGGGGGGTCATAGGTGGTTTGAGGGGGGTGGGTATCCCCCCTCTGTGGGGTCCTGGGTAGTGCCTCAGGGAATTATTTTTTTTGGACCCTATATTAGGTGGGTGGACCTAACTATGGTTTTGTGCATGGTTTTCGCACATGGTTTTGGACATGATGGTTTTTGGTCCATGGTATTGGATGCTTTGACATGTATAAATATGTATTGTAACATTGAAAGGAAAATAATGAAAAATCAAGCTGGTAGTATCAGTTTTTGGATCCAGGGGAAAATCTCTGTGTATATGTGTTTTATGTGTTATGCTCTCGCATTTTTTATTTTTTGTGTTTTAAGAATTCATATGAAGGTAATTTATGTATGGGGTTAAAACATACACACACAACACAAGTGAGTGTTGGGCCAAGCAGTCACTGGTGCCTGAGCTAAATGCTTCAGAATCAGATGCATGTTCCGACTCTGAGTCAGAACCTGATAAGGGGATTGACAAAGGGAAGCAGATTATCGATGCGGAGCCTAATGCCACCGTTTCCACCACGAAGATCTAGAAGGAGGAACTTGAAGATCCAGAGGAGGAAGAGCGCCTCTTCCACTCCCAGATGTGGGTAAAGGGTTCTCCGCTACAATTCATTGTTGACAGTGGGAGCCAAAAGAACCTCATTTCGATAGAGGTCGCGAAGTGGTTGGGCTTACCAGCCACAACACATCCACAACCGTACACCATCGGGTGGCTTCACCAAGGACATGATCTTCGCATGAGCCAGCAGTGCCACCTTCCATATAGCATCAAGCCCTTCATAGATGAGGTATTATGTGACATTTCTCCCCTTGATGTTTGTGATGTGTTAGGCCAACCATTCTTATGGAAGCGACATGCTATGTATGAGTCAAGGCCTCGTGCTGTTATTTTTACTTTGGGAAATAAGTTGTACAGGATACCAGAGGTAGCACCACCTACCACCATTTCTTTGGTTACTACAAAACAATGCAATAAGCTCATTTCCAAAACCATGAAATTTATTTTCTTAATGATACGCCCTCAGGGAAGGAAGAAGACGGTGGCCACGACCTCCAGATAGGGCCACTCCACATGACAACAACAGATGGACAAGGTCGTGGAGGAGTACGAGGACATCTTCACCTCCCTTGTAGGGGTGCATTTGCATTGTGAGGTCAAGCACTCCAACGATCTGACCCCCTCTGCACCGCTGCGCAATGGACCAATCTATCGGCACTCCATTTTGGAGAACGATGAAATTAAGAGGTAGATTTAGGAGCTGCTGCAGAAAGGTCACATCCGACTGAGTTCATTGCCCTGTGGGAGCCCGATCGTGTTGGTACAAAGGAAGGATGGGACTTGGAGACTCTGTAATGACTATCGGCCGCTGAACAAGATCACTATTTCGAATAGTTACCTGATCCCATAGATTGATGACCTTCTGGACCAACTGAAGGGGGAAAAATATTTCAGCAAGATCGACTTGAAGTCATGATATCACCAGGTACAAATCGAACCCTCTGATGTGTGGAAGACTACCTTCAAAGCCAAGGAGGGCCTTTTCGAATGGTTGGTTATGCCTTTCGGGTTGATGAATGCTCTTGCAACCTTCATGAGGCTAATGGATGACATATTTCGGCCATTCAACAACTCATTTGTAGTGGTATACTTGGATGACATCCTGATGTTCAACCAGAGTTGGGAAGAGCACCTCCACCACATCCGACAAGTTCTCCAAACACTGCAACAACACAAGCTATGTGCCCATTTGGAGAAATGCACTTTTGGCATGACCCAAGTTTAGTATCTGGGATACATTATTAATGAACAGGGGGTGCATGTGGATCTAGCCAAGATCCAAGTCATCCCGGATTGGCCAACTCCAACCACTTTGATAGAGCTCCGTAACTTTCTGGATCTTGCCAATTTCTATCGCAGGTTCATGTTGGGATTCTCTCATATCACGTGGCTCTTGAGTCAAGTCACCAAGGGAGGAGCGAAAGAAAAATTCTTTTGGTTTAAATCTCAACAGAAGGCATTCATAGAGTTGAAACATCGCCTCTTCTCTACACTGGTGCTCACATTACCAAACTTGCAACAACCATTTGAGATCGAGACAAATGCCTCTAACTATGCTATTGGGGTAGTCCTTACTCAACAGGGCATCAAGTGGCATATCACAGTGAGACACTTTCAGACACAGTCCGGAAGTATCCCACTTATGAAAAATAGATGTATTCCATTGTGCAGGCCCATCGACAATGGAAGCATTACATTTTAGGGAGGGAAATGGTCATCCACACAAACCACTGGCCCCTGCAGTTCATATAGATGAAAGGGAAGTTGTAGAATGATCACCATCAGAAGTGGTCCACATACCTACAACAGTTCCATTTGAATATCAAGTATAAGAAGGGAAACGCCAATAATGTTGCAGATTGCCTCAGCTAATCACCGATCATGGTGTTAACCATTGTGCTCAACTCTTGTGGGCACGAGACTTCTGATTGGCCACTTCTCTACAAAATCGACCCAGAATTCAGCCACACATACCAGACGCTCTTGGAGGGTCAACAAGTTCTATATTTTCACCTCCAGGATGCCCTAATATGCCACCTGGGACACCTTTGTGTTCCTTCAAGAGAGCGTGCGAAGATGATTTGGGAAGCACACTACATTTGGGTCACTAGGCATTTCGAGGTTGAGAAAATGGTGGCAGTGCTACAGAAGTATTTCTATTGGCTAAATCTTCAACAGGATGTCGGGAAGTACATCAGATCCTGCACTGCCTGCGCCATTGCCAAATCGACCATCAAGAAGCAAGGCCTATATACTCCGCTGCCTACCCTTACTTGACCTTGGGAATACATCTCCATTGATTACATGTCGGGCCTTCTTTCTACTAAGCATGGAAACAACTGTGTTTTTGTAGATGTCGACAAATTCTTGAAGATGGCCATTATGACAGCCTACAAGAAGAATATCACAGTGGAAGCCTTTGCTAAACTCTTATTTAAATGAGTGTGGGTACACTTTGGGATCCCACAATCTATCATCTCAGATCAGGACAGCAGGTTCCTCAATACATTTTTGTCAGTCTCTGGTCGATGCTGGACACCAAGCTCACTAAGTACACAAATTTCCATCCCCAAATTGATGGCCAGACAGAGGTCGTCAACAGGATGATCGTACATATTCTGTGCATGTACAACTCAAAGAATCCACGCACATGGGATGAGAGCCTTCCCTATGTCCAACACGACTATAAACAAACTCTCCACAGCTCGACTGACCACATCCATTTTCATGTGGGCTTGGGATTTTAGCCATTATATCCCATTGATGTGGCCATGCCATTTGCAACTACTCATGCAGATTCGGCTCATGTCCAGTCCGAAACCAATAAGGAAAACAACTTCATTGAGCACATCCAACATATCAGCCAGTAGGTCCACGACATTCTGGAGAAATAAAATTTCAAGTACAAGCAGTGACATGATCAACATCAGGTGCC
This sequence comes from Pinus taeda, assembly GCA_000404065.3. Classification (NCBI taxonomy): domain Eukaryota; kingdom Viridiplantae; phylum Streptophyta; class Pinopsida; order Pinales; family Pinaceae; genus Pinus; species Pinus taeda. The sequence continues at coordinate 82,738 of APFE030338612.1, forward strand.
ACACAAGTTTCAAGTGGGCGACAAAGTATGGTTGCATTTGCAAAATAAATGCTTTACCGGAGCATATCAGAAACTTCGAACACTCTGATATGGTCCTTAGACCATTACCAAGGTGGTGGGAGACAATGCATTTGAGCTCAACATTCCTCCATTCCTTGGCCTGCACCCAATGTTCAATGTTGTCTGCCTTCAACCATACTTCCCACCATTGCTAGACACAGTAGACATTGCAGAACATCTCACACCTACAGAGTTAAATCCAGATTGCATGGAACATGCCACAATTGATCGGATCATGGACACACAGATCAAGAACACCCGACAATAAAGGATACAACTATAACGAGTTGTCAAAGCACACCAACTCCTTCCCTAAGGCAAGTGGCTCACCAGAGACCAAGTTCAATAGAAGTTTCCTCATCTCATGGAGGAACTCAACGCAATGGGGACCACTGCTTCATAAGGGGGGAGGAATGATCCAGGTGGATATTGGTGGCCACTTGCCTATTCCACTTGGACCCCCAACACAGTCTCTTTCAATTTTTTGGTTTCCTTAATTGTAGCACAATTTACTATTTATGGTAGTTTTTCAGGTCCTGAACTTCTGGAGCTGTTTTGAGGCCCTAAACTGCATTTTTAGGGAAAACAGAGAGATCGAAAACATCCCAAATTGGCTTGCCTATTTGTTTTCGGCCTTCTCTTTGAGATTTTCAAAACGAGGGATTATGATAGCCAAATGGAGATCGTATGCCAAAGTTACGACCCTGAAAAGTTGATGTACCAATTTACCTAAACGGGGTCCATAGTTTTGGCCCTTCATCTCCTAGGGTTAGGTTTTTGGATGTTTAGGGTTTTCCATTATTTCTCAATAATAAATAGGCCTTTGAGCCTCATTGTAACACAGTTCTGAGGCATGTAGCCGCCACACCTCTTCTTAGAGATAAGCCACCATCGCTCGAGCTAGTCCTATTTCCATTCTGTTTGTAAGCATATTTTAGTATTGGATATTAATGAAATGAAGTGTTATTTCTATTGCATATTTGTATTTATGGTTATATCTATAATTTTTTGCGTTCTTGTTTAAATACGGATCAGGTGTTGATATATCTATTCCAGTATTGTCCCCACTGATTGGGGATCATGAGGTCTTGTGCCGATTTCCAAGCTTGAATGAGCATTGTCGAATTATCCGGGCTTGAAATCTGGGATATGTATTTAATACCAGTAGAATCCAGGAATCACGAAACTCTAAGTGGGAGGAGGTGCGCATTTCCACAAACCGACTAGGGATCTCTGCTAATACAAACATTTTCACCTATCCCAATATGCTGTGCCAATGCTTGTTTGATGAAAGATATGGAATGACTGACCACCCTCCAAATCGTAGATATGTCTCTTCTATTCCTTACAGGCCTGTGGAGCCAATCCAATGTCAAGAGGGGGTATATATATTTGTAGTATACCACCTCTTTCCAGAGACTGGTAGTAGTAAGTAGCTACCATCCCAATTTGGCTGCGAGAGCCTTAACAAAATAGTTGAGGTGTTTCATACCCCAACTCACCCATTTCTTGGGTCTAGTAATTAATAATGCCTTTAGGTATCCAAGCTAGAGCCATCCAATAAACTGGTATGACTTCTAAAATTGATTTGATGAGCACCAATATTCCTACCCTTGATAGCCAATGCTATTGCCAAATATTAATTATGGCTTCACTCTTTTCTACCAACCATGTCCAATAAGCTATACGATAATTATTGGGCTTAAGCCAATAACCCAAGTATCTAAGACCATGTTCAAGGGCTAGGTGCTTGTATGGAAATTGCTGATGTGCATATAATCGATCATTTTGAGAGAAATTCACAGTCGTAATGGTGGATTTGATATGATTGGGAACCATACATTTGGCTTTGCAAAAAGTGGATAAGATATGCAGAAATTTTGAGGAGTCTCTTATGGAACCATCAAGAAATATGAGTACATCATAAACAAATAAAATATGAGTGGGAGTAGTAACTTCCATTAATTTAACCCTGAGGATGTCCCCAAAAGTTCTGGCTTCCGACATTACCCTACTTAAACCTTCCATAATTAGGAGGAAGAGTAGAGGTGAAAGAAGACACCCCTATCTTAGGCCTCTCTTAGCATGAATGAAATTTTATGCAACTCCATTAATAAGAATGCTATAAGAGACTGAATAAATAAAATACATGACCCAATTGATAAAGGTATGAGGGAAACCAATGTGTGTTAGAATGAGGCAAAGATAAATCCAACTGGCTCTCTTGATAGCTTTGGAGAGATCGATCTTGAGAACGATACTTTTCAGCTTCTTAATTTTTATGGAGTGTAGTCCCTCATGGGCTGTACCAATGGCTTCATGGACCTGTCGATGATTCAGGAAAGTAAATTTCTCCTTTGGGATGTGCTGAGATAAGATGGGCTTAATGCGATTGGCAATGATTTTGGAGATAATCTTGTAGATACAATTCCATAAGGAGATGGGTCTGGAATCATCAAATGAGAGGGGCATATCAGATTTGGTGATTAGAGCAATGAAGGTGGCACTGAAAGCTTCATACATTCTTCCATTCAGTTTGCAATCTTCAATAGCCAATAGGAGACCTTGTCTAATTAATTCAAAGAAACACAGGTAGAATTCAACATGCCATCCGTCAGGACCTGAAATCTTATCCTTCTTAAATCATTTCAATATTGCTTCTATCTCCCCCAAGGTGTCTGGTTTATTCAAATTTTCAATCTCATCTTCATCCAGAAAACGAGGAAATTGTTTGACCATCTTGAATATCTCTTCTATTGTTGCTTCATGAGGGGCTCTAAAGAGATGAACAAAGTGTCTGATACCCATGTCAACCAGTTGGTTGAAAGAATGAGCCTCTCTACCCTCATCATCTTTTAGAGACCAAATGGTATTAGTGATCTTCCTACATTTGGCACATTGTTGGAAGAATTTTGTGTTGTCGTCACCAGCTTGGAGCCATATGGCTCTACTCTTAAGTCTCGTGTCTTCTTCCTTCTATCTTAAGATTCTATGTTTTTCTTCTTCTAGTCTTGATAAATGCATTTTGTTTTCCACGGAGAAAAATCCATTATTTCCAAAGTTCACTAGTCTGGAAAGTTCATCTTCAATTTGCTGAAGATTTTCCTCATCCCTTTTCTTCTTCTCCTTGGCCCATTCGATTGTTCTATGCTTGAGTCTAGTCAGATTACTAACTATGACTTCAGCAGGAGACCTATCATTTTCCTGGCTGCAAGTAATCCATGTATCTTTTACTATTTGGTGGGATTTCTTCTCTCTTAACCAGGAATAATTGAATTTGAATGGTGACTTTGGCTTGGGAGAGGTTCCCAACCGATGTGCTAGTTATGTAAGTGCACTCATGAATTTTTATAATTTTTAAAATAAAACCAATATTGTATTATAAAATGACTAAACCTTATTTGTTTCATCCTAAGAACTACTATGCTTATGTTTTAAAAGCACAATAAAAAATAATTCATTGAAAAAATAATAAAATGACCTCCTGATGCACCTATAAAGGGATCACATCTATGATCCTTATATGGGAGGAAAACAATAAGTTTTTTATTTTTTATTTTAACATAAAAAGTCAATATAATGTATAAAAATATGACTAAACTTCATTATGTATATTTTATATAATGATGCATTGGTATAGTGACTATTTTCTATAGTGATGCACACGTGTAGTGCCTATTTTAAGTCACAAAGATTAACATATGTTTATAATTGATTTAAGTTGATATTATATTACAAAATAGCGATAACAACCTCCTACACACCTAATTTTGGAACAAATATTTGTACTAGATATGTGAGCACATTGTGGAACTTGATATTATTTAAGCACACCAATAAAAAATATTTTCCTAAAACCTTCAAACACATGTCTTGTATAGAAATCATTGTTATAAATGGACAAGGGAGAAATTTTCGGGGAGGTTTAATGGAAACTTCCATTAGAAGGTGTTTCTTTGTAGTGTTGGTTTGGTGGATGTTGTTAGTTTGAGGGAAGGATGAGTGGTACAACGGTTTGAATATAGTTACATACAAGATAAAAATAACTCATTCAAGTATTTTGTGCATTTTGAGAAGAATATTGTTAATTTCATGGTATATATCTTCAATTGGACCTATGATCTATAATGTGGATTTTGGAAACCTATAAATGAGGGGTTTCTATGGGCTCATGCTTTATACACCTATAGGGTAGTAGCTTACAGATGATAGGTGGGGTCCGAACTTGTCTTCTTAAATGCTAGGTAATTCTTTGAAATGACCTTGAAAGGTCTCACCTACTGAATTGATATTTTGGTTGCTTAAGTTCATGGGTTTACATAAATGAATTATATTCTTGTTAGGCGTAACACACCCTCGACTCACTTATGAACATATGTCATTGTAGCTTAACCTATGTAACAAATGGATTTAAAAAAATTATCTTAACCTATCTTTACCCCTATCTTATATAATGATTAATGATGCCTAATAGAGCTTTGATACCAACTAGAAAATTTCCATTTCCTTTGATATCAATTACGTGTCAAACCTGAGCACCTAGTCTAAGATTTGATTTCATTAGGTAATAATATTCCTTACATATGAAACACATATGCAATCCTAAAAAGATGCAATTCCATGCATAAATTATAATAACATGTATAATTGTACACATGCACAACGTAAAAAATATTAAGCACATACATAATACATTTTACATAGAAAAAATAACACAAAAAGAATAAACCAACTAGCTATAGACCTTGGGCATTCCACTCAACCGTAGATGTTGCTATTCTATTTCTCTCAAAAGTAAGTAACCCTCAAGTTGGAGTTGTGAGTCTAGTAAGGAAAAGGCTATCTAATCCAAGAAAGATTCACAAAAAATTGATCAATTTCTAGGACAAGGTGCCAAACTCAAGAAAAATTCCAACTTATAGCATCTCATTCCCCATCAACCTACACAACCCAAGGAAGTGCACCTCCTTCTTTATATTGTAGTTTTTTTAGTTTTCCCACTTCTCTTCTAGGTATCTAACATAGGTTGGCTAGGAAGTCAAGTCTCAAAGCTATGTGGCTCCAAGAACTATAGATTCTATAATGGAGTATATAGGTACCTTTGAGGCCTCACACATGGGAAACCTATCCCAAATAGTTCTCCCACTAGGGGTTTAGCCTCCCCAAAGGAAGTCCAACGAGAATAATACACCCAATCCAAATAGAGCTCAAGGATTCACAATGATACAAGGTTAAAGTGACCCCCTATCTCACACCCAACATGCTTTGAGAAAGTAACAATGGTAATGACGAATGCGAATGGATGATTCTCCCATTAATATTCAATTTTATATATGCATGTGAAATTTTTGACAAGTGTCCCTCTAATATTTCTTCTCCCACTTTGGTAGCTTATTCCATCCCTTGGTAACTTAGGATAAAATCATACGAAATCATAACTTAGGAAAAATAATTTAATATTATTTTGGGTTAACCCCCTTTCCTTAATCCCTAATCCCCCTTACCCTCTTATGGAGTACCAAGCCTCCATACTCTGTTGTCTAACTTGTTTTGAAACAATGATGCATTTTATTAATATATGGATGTAATTACAACTTACATTGTGAGGATCATCAACCCTTCATCATACTAGCTCTCCATCCTAATATCATGTAGACACTCTAAATCAAAACATATATACATAAACACTCTATCACGAAAATATATATAAATAGGCACTTTGGCCCAAAAACATACTTGCTTCCTAGCCTAAAATATCATATGTACATATATATCCTGGGGATGAACCTACATTTTATCACATTACAGTTCTTGTTCATAATATCTTTTATAGAATTCATGGTCTTCATTGATTTTATCCAAAAAAGGGCGAGGCTATCCTTCTAATGTTGATTTATCGATGTTGGATTTTGAAGCTAATCAAAGATCATAGGTATCAGATGCTAGATTCATTTCTATGAGTATTAAACCATCGACTTATTTTCTATTTAAGATGAAAAGTAGAATATGCAGAATAAAAACGTAGTACTATAAAGTGGAATTGAGATGCAATAGTGAACCAATTAAAATAATTATTTATTAAAAACATTTAGTTGATTCAATTTAAGAATAAGATGTGCAATCATGAATAGTCAATAACATTTAGTTCACTGAATCTTTGAGAAGAATAAGACGTGCAAGATAGCTAAATATTATATAATTGTATCTTTGTTGCAATATGAAGTTAGCAATAAATATAAAAAATAAGAGAAAATATGAATAAATACCATCCTCTATGGGCTAGTACCATAGAGTGGGGCTTTTCAAACCCTTAATGCTTTCCTAACATGGTCCCAATGATAGATCAACTAAATCAACTATATCATGTTCTTATCAATTGATTTCACCTCATAAAACTTGAGAAGGTCAACATTCCTTCAAAGGAGACTATTTTGTGCTATAATAGATGAGGGTACATATCTCTGTCAAGCATCCATCTTATGTACAAAGTTATACATGTCAACTTGTTGCTGCTGTTATTGTCATCATTGTCTTTGATTCACATACCAATTCATTAGACATACACATATATACAATATAAACAATGTATTCTAATTACCATTTATTCATATGCTAATTTCATACATATAACCTAAACAATTTATTCTAATTACTATTTATTCACATGACAATTTCATTAATTATACACTTGTGCATATATACCACATAGCAATTTATTTTAATTACCATTTGTATTATTCATTAGAAATTCAAATTAATTGGTTTTGAAAAGAAAAGCATGTAAAAATCACAATGTGCCTTATTAATATAGATACACTACCAATAGTGTGGCATTCTTCTCAATTCCCCATCACAAGTGCTCTTCATTGAATAATAATGCATCGATAAATCCAATAAAGTTTTGAAAATTAGTACAGGTAATTGTGGTGACATATGCATAGGGTTACCGACACATTGTCATTGCAACTCGGTTGCCCAAATGAACCACCAATGATGCATTTGTACATTTTGAAATGCACCCAAGGGTTAGGAAAATATATTTTATTGCTTTTTATCACTAGTAACATTAAGATGTACATGAGCACCAGCCATAGGGCCTCACAATATTCATGATCACATAGATAGAAGTAAAAAAATTATAGTTTTGAAAAATGCACTCAAAGGCGTGCTTGTAATGCGTTAGAGCACCACAAATGATGTTGGCTAATTTTTATATAATGCATCAACAAAGCACAAATTTTCTTTTCTTTGGATTCACCGGTGCACTTTTGATGTATAAGGGAATTAACATACATTTGCAAATGTACCGATGCCAGTGTACATTTGCAAATGTACTAGTAAGCATACCAAAATGTAAAGTTTAAAATTGGCTTATAGTGAGCTTTGTAAGTATGCAAGCATAAAGAATAGTGTCAAGTCACTAAGGGAGGAGCGAAAGAAAAATTCTTTTCATTCGAATCTCAACAGAAGGGATTCACAAAGTTGAAACATCGCCTTTGCTCTACACCAATGCTCACATTACCAGACTTGCAACAACCATTTGAGATTGAGATAGATGCCTCTGACTATGTTATTGGGGCAGTCTTTACTCAACAGGGGCATCCAGTGGCATATGACAGTGAGACACTTTCAGACATAGTCCAGAAGTATCCCACTTATGACAAAGAGATGTATTCCATTGTGTAGGACTGCTGACAATGGAAGCATTACATTTTGGGGAAGGAAACAGTCATCCACACAGACCACTGGCCCCTGCAGTTCATACAGATTCAAGGGAAGTTGCAGAATGATCTCCATCAGAAGTGGTCCACATACCTGTAACAGTTCCATTTGAATATCAAGTATAAGAAGGGCAACACCAATAATGTTGTAGATTTCCTCAGCCGACCACTGATAATGGCGTTAACTATCGTGCTCAACTCTAGTGGGCACAAGACTTCTGATTTCCCACCTCTCTACAAAAGTGACTCGGAATTCAGCCACACATACCAGATGCTCTTGGAGGGTCATCAAGTTCCATATTTTCATTTCTAGGATGCCCTAATATGCCACCTGGGACACCTTTGTGTTCCTTCAAGAGAGTGTGCCAAGATGATTTGGGAAGCACACTACAGTCGGGTCGTTAGGCATTTCGAGGTTGAGAAAATGGTGCAGTATTGCAAAAGCATTTCTATTGGCCAAATCTTCGACAGGATGTCGGGAAATACATCAGATCCTGCACTACCTGCGCCATTTCCAAACCAAACATCAAGAAGCAAGGCCTGTATACTCCGCTGCCTACCCCTAGTCGACCTTTGGAATCCATCTCAATGGATTACATGTCAAGCCTTCCTTCTACTAAGCATGGCAATGATTGTGTTTTTGTAGTCATCGACAAATTCTCGAAGATTTCCATTATGACAGCCTGCAAGAAGAATATCACAGCGGAAGCCACTGCTAAAATATTCTTTGAACGAGTGTTGGTACTTTTTGGGATCCCACAATCTATCATCTCAGATCAGGATAGCAGGTTCCTCAATACATTTTGGTCAGTCTCTGGTCGATGCTGGACACCAAGCTCACTAAGTCCACAACTTTCCATCACCAAACTGATGGCCAGAAAGAGGTCGTCAACAAGACGATTATACATATTTTGTGCATGTACAACTCGAAGCATCCACGCACATGGGATGAGAGCCTCCCCTATGTCCAACACAACTATAACTAGGTTCTCCATAGCTTGACTGGCCACATCCCCTTTCATGTGGGCTTGGGATTCCAACCACTATGTCCCATTGATGTGGCCATGCCATTTGCAACTATTCATGCAGATTCGGCTCATGTCCAGTCCGAAACCGATAAGGCAAACAACTTCATTGAGCACATCCAACATATCGGCCAGTAGGTCCACGACATTCTGGAGAAATAAAATTTCAAGTATAAGCAGCGACATGATCATCATCGGGTGCCACACAAGTTTCAGGTGGGCGATAAAGTCTGGTTGCATTTGCAAAATGAACGCTTTACCTGAGCATATCGGAAACTCCGACCACTCTAATATGGTCCTTATAGTTGATTCAATTTAAGAATAAGATGTGCAATCATGAATAGTAAATAACATTTAGTTCACTCAATCTTTAAGAAGAATAAGACGTGCAAGATAGCTAAATATTATATAATTGTATTTTTGTTGCAATATGAAGTTAGCAATAAATATAAAAGATGAGAGAAAATATGAATAAATACCATCCTCTATGGGCTAGTACCATAGACTAGGGCTTTTTAAACCCTTAATGCTTTCCTAACATGGTCCCAATGATAGATCAACTATATCAACTATATCATGTTCTTATCAATTGATTTTACCTCATAAAACTTGAGAAGGTCAACATTCCTACAAAGGACACTATTTTGTGCTATAATAAGATGAGGGTACATATCTCTCTCAAGCATCCAACTTATATACAAAGTTATGCATGTCAACTTGTTGCTACTGTTATTGTCATCATTATTTTTAATTCACATACCAATTTCATTAAATATATGCATATACACAATATAAGTAATTTATTCTAATTCCTATTTATTCACATGCTAATTTCATACATACAACCTAAACAATTTATTCTAATTGCTATTTATTCACATGCTAATTTCATACATACAACCTAAACAATTTATTCTAATTGCTATTTATTCACATGCCAATTTCATTAAGTATACCACATGTGCATGCCACATAGCAATTTATTTTAATTACCATTTGTATTATTCATTAGAAATTAAAATTAATTTTTTTGAAAAGAAAAGCATGAAAAAATCACAATGTGACCTATTGATAGATACACTACCAATAGTGTGGCTTTCTTATCAATTCCCCATCACAAGTGCTCTTCATTAAACATTAATGCATCGATAAATCCAATAAAGTTTTTAAAATTACTCCATGTAATTGGTGTGACATATGTATAGGGTTACCAACACATTGTCATTGCACCTCGTTTGCCCAAATTCACCACCAATGATACATTTGCACGTTTTGAAATGCACCCAAAGGCTAGGAAAATATATTTTATTGCTTTTGATCACTAGTAACATTAAGATGTAGATGAGCACCAGTCATAGGGCCTCACAATATTCATGAGCACATAGATAGATGTAAAAAAAATTATAGTTTTGAAAAATGCGCTCAAAGGCGTGCCTCTAATGCTTTAGAGCACCACAAATGATGCTGGCTAATTTTATATAATACATCAACAAAGCACAAATTTTCTTTTCTTTGGATTCACCGGTGCACATTTGATGTATAAGGGAATTAACATACATTTGCAAATGTACATTTAAGCATATATTTGCAAATGTACCGGTGCCAGTGTACATTTGCAAATGTACTAGTAAGCATAGCAAAATGTGCAGTTTAAAATTGACTTAGGGTGAGCTTTGTATGTATGAAAGCATTGAGAATAGCGTCTTCATACATTTCTTGGAGCATTGACCAGCATGGAAATTTTAAAATTAAAATCACACACTTTTTATGGCACATTTATAATATATTGGAGCATCCTAAAACAATGCCTCCTAATATTATAAAAAACATTGAAAAAAAATGTGGTATATTATTTATTTTTTGGTTAATTGGTGCACTCTACTTCTTTAATGTATGCATGGCTAACATCGTGTCCTATAAATAGAAGGGTACACCACGTGGTTTGAAGATAAATGTGTTCTAACGCATTGCACAAATTTTTATTAGTAATAATTTTTCAATTGAAAAAAAGCAAATTAAAACCATTTTCTAAAGTGTAAACTTTAGAATAGTACCAGTAGCTAAAACATTCACTGGACTAACTTCAACATTCTCATGGTCTTTTAGGGCTACCTACGATCTTCATCTAGTCGCCCGTCATAGTATTCTTTCTGTCGGTGGGGTCGATGAATTTTCTACGGTGGAGAAAGAATCCAGCAGGATGAATATAAATTATGCATTAGCTTCAACCAAAAAATATTATAATGATATTATAATTGAAGAATTTCAATTGTTTCATGGCTGCTCTTCGCGGTTCCCAATAGCCGGTAGTCTCACCGTGGCTTTGGCTGTAATATTCGATCCAAGCAGACCCAATTTTTCACCGTTTTTCCATTTGTTTTTGCAGTAGTCTATAACGCGATTTTTTGAAAGCCTTTCTGGCGGATTTTTCTGGTCAAAATCCGGCAGCCATTCATTGGAATCCCAAGTTTGATAGCTAGTTTCTGCACAATCAATGGCTCCTAGGGGTTTTCCAGGGCGCTGAATCCAAATATGCAGTTAAAAAACCATTTTAACTGCTAAAAATCAAGATTTAACCTCATTTCTTCCGTCGGATTCCGTCACCGGAATCTCCAAAAAGTCGCATTATAGACAACTCCTTTGTTTTTTATTGTCTGAACGTAGCAATCACCTTTTGTTAAATTTGTACATGAAATATCTAGAGTTTGTAAATTTGAAATACCTCGAATTTATGAACTTTGTTCACACATATCTAATCTGGAATGTTGAAAATCCTTGAAACTATTCCATTTGTAGCTAGATATAGATTTAAATAAATATCAAAATTCCTTGATTTTAGTCTGTAACGAGCGATTTTTTTGCCACTAAATTCCAGTGTTGTTAGAGCGAATGTTTTGCCTTGATTATCGCGGGATTAAAACGAACCGAAAAAGTTCCGTGGACAATCTTTGGTTCAACTGTAGATGCACGTGCACCCTCGTTACACACTTCCTTAAGTCTCGTCCACTGTTTGGAAGCTTCATGATTGATTGATAGTACGCATTAATATATTTATTAATTAAAACTTCAACCCGTTGTGTTTAAAACGGATTTCAAACTCTAACCCTAATTCTGGATAATCCATTTTACATATGACAGTTTCACCAAAACCATCCTCAGCCTCTCACTCCTTGTTGGTGCACTTTCCGTGTAGTATCTTCCTGTCGGTGTACTTTTTCCATGTGCTGCACCTTCCATCGATGCGATTTTCCTGTCGGTAGCGCAAATTAGAATATTTGCCAATCTTTAAATGAGGGCGTATATCCATCTTCTCACCATATATTCTCCGAAAGCTCAAGACAACCTTGCTCCTAATGGGTCATCATTTCTAAATATTTGAAAGAAAATCTCATTCCAGAAACCTTGAGACTCACAGTTAAAGTTGACAGCTTCAGCTTTATAACTTGTGTCAACTGTCTTTTGTGCTTTGTTTCTCTGGACGACGACTCGTTGTGTAATGTCCATTCTTTAATATTTGAACTCTTTCACAAATCTTTTGACATATGGAATACTTTGACATCTGTTGGAATACTTTTAAGTTTTAACACATCAAGCATATCAGGTTCGCCGTAGTTGATGGTACTGGTCGTCACAATCGGACAACAGAACTTAAAAGTACGCGTAGGTAGTTGATGGTACGCGTTGTCACAAAATTAAGCATACTTTGACATTTGTTACAAAATTAAGCTACGGAACCTCTAACCCATCAAACATATCGGGTTCGCTGTAGTTGATGATACTGTCGCAATCGGACAGCAGAACCTTTTGAGATATAAAGTATAGCATGTTCGTGGTAGGTAGTTGATGGTACGGGTTGTCACAATTTCTGTCCGTGCATTGTTTAAGAGGTTGAAAAGCTCAGTCTACCAATATCTTTTGATCACGTGGAGCAAGGTTCAATTATGGATCATCGTTTAGTTTACTGGCAAAACCAGAGTTAAATATCGTTGATATACGCTTATATGGAAATAAAGAGAATGGTGGAAGGTGCATGTGACACCTTTTACAACGATTAGACTGGTAGAAGAAAAGGGCTTACACAAGTCATGGAGATTGCAACCGACCCTTCCCTTCATGTGGAATAGTATAGTGCGTAGTCTAAATTGACCACAATTTTATTTGGAAAATAATAGAAATTTGGTATGATTTTGAAAAAATTGGCAGAAATTTTTGAAAATCTGCATTATAGTGGTCAAATTTCAAGATTTTAGGTGTCTCATAGGTTCTTTTTGATAGTGCTAAATCTATTTCTGCCATCAAAAAATGATTTAAACACTCCCACAGTCAGACTTCTTGAATTTCTTTTTGCTAGATTCCAGCCAGAAATTCGTTGTCCGGGCAAAATCATGGCCTCCATAGACAACGCTATAGAATAAGGGTCATGAAGGATTCAATATGCATAATAGTTTGTATCGATTTTTGCAAATTTTTTTAGTTGTCAAATTAAATCCTATTTTTTTAACATTTTTATCAACTTCACAAGCCAATCATTTAGTGTGCTATGGAGAAATATCACTTTCCTCAATAATGAAATGAGTGAGCCAAGTCATATGACCGATTAAAAACTTTGGCATTAGACAATTGTGCCCACCAATTGAAGTGTGAGTTGCATGGATGGAGGAGAAGTTCATTTAATGAGAGATGAATAGACCTATGTGTGTGGGTGATAGGGGGTAGAGATGAGCAAAATCACGTGTGGATGACAAGGGCAAATATGAACAAATTTGTGTGTATAACGAGTTTGGAGTGAAAGGATGGTTGTGGGCATGAATAGAGAATGCCCATGAGTTGATAAACAATTTGTTGGCATGTAGATTAAGTTGAGAGAATGGTTGTGGGCATGAATAGAAAATGCCCACGAGTTGAGAAGCAATTTGATGGTATGTAGATTAAGTATGGAGGAGGACTAGGGCATGAGTAGACCCATTACTAGTAAGAAAGCTAGTTTAAAATCCGTACATTAGATCCCAAAATCATGCGAGGAAGCCCCCTAAATTCACTAGGCATGGAATACAAATTGGATCCTGGATGGCCATGCATGATAAGCACAAGGAAGAGAAGCCACTTAGGGAACTGTGTAGCAATGAAGGGGCTTACTAATGTGTTATATTGCAAGCTAGTACAAGGGACCCTAGAAAACATGGAAGCTTTACATTCATCGAGGAAGACATATTCTCGCTGAAAGCATACCTCTAAGGGGTAGTGATTTCCCATAATAGCAAATATTGCCTAAATTTTCCCTTGTGGTATCATGGTCTAGCTAGGGGTGGCTAGACGTAGAAAGAAAAAGTGCATATGTGATCAAGGTTGAGTGGAAATCAATCACTCTTGGTAAGTTGGCTCGAGCAATAAGTTTAACTAGATAACTCATCTTGTTTTTGCTATTAATTAATAAAAAAACACACATATTCTTGTGATTGGATAATATATGTGTATGACTAAATTTTATTTCATATGGCTATTAAAAAAGTTGTGGATATGATTAGAGTCTGTAGGCTTGAGTTTCAACAGTTAGGGTTAAGTGAACCTCACAAAACTTACATTCATGTTCTTATGCTGTCTCAAAATTATGCTATGGAAATGATTCCATTTATCTTGTTTAAGAATTTGCATGAGATATGGAGAACTTGCATATTTCGATGGATCCTACTACATGAAAAATGTGAAATCGAAAGTATGCAACATGGGTACTCTTTAGATGCAAAATTAAATTCCACATCTGACGAGTGCTCACTCTCGAAATTTGAGTAAAATCGTAGGGAGATAAGTTGAAAATGCAAGTTGGAAAAGTAGTTTTTTTTTTTTTTTTTTTCCCGTGAAAATGCACGTGGGAAGTAGTTTTTTTTTTTTTTTTTTTTTTTTTTTTTTTTTTTTTTTTTTTTTTTTTTTTTTTTTTTTTTTTTTTTTTTTTTTTTTCCCTTCCAAAACTTCATGAGGTAATTTACTCGTATTTTATTATTTCCACTATTATTTTATAATATTCCTTATGAGGATAATTTTAGACCTCAAAAGTTCTCTAATGGAGGGAACTGACTGTGCAAGTGATTTGGAGTAACAAATACACTTGGGAGTAGCTCATCTAAAGGAGGCAAAAGGACCTGCCAAGTGTCTTGGACAAGAAGTGCAGAAAGGGATGATCTAGATGGGATAATTCAAAAATTAAGCTATGTTTCCGTTCCTTTATATTTCTCATTGGATAGATTACAAATCTAATGTTGCAAATTGTGAGCCCTAATTGTATACTATGTATACTAGATGTACTAGTGATTGAGGGCCATGATCCCTAATACGAGAGCCCCATGATTATTTTATTGATTGGCTAATAAAATAATCGAGCTTTGGGCTCAAATCACTATGTACTGAATTGATTTCATTGTTGAATATTTTTGTTGTGAAAAGTGCTAGTAGGTTGAGGGTTTCTAGTGTGTTTGTGACTGTGATTAAGAGTAGATTTAGGGCCTAAGGAAAATTCAACATGTTACTACAACTACATAGAAGAGTACATGGATCAAAGTGTACGCAAGAAACAAAATGTTCCATTGACGATTGTGTAGGCTTAGAGGGAGTTTAACTTCAGAGGGAGTCTGTGAAGGATTGTCAGCTATCCTATGGAAGTTCAAATCTTTAGGTTCAAGTGAGATCAAGAAGTTTTCAGGGCATGCAAAAACATTCACGGATTATATGAGATCATTTATGGTGCTATAAGTAAAGTTGTAGATCCCACGAGGACATGCATAGATCATGTTGGAAACACCATGTTGCACATGAGGACATTCATGCACCATGCAAGACAAAGATAGGCCTAGTATAAAGAATTCGTAACACATATGAGGATGGATATGGCTAAGAAAGGAAAGTCACGACTCATGCGAGGACATTCATGAGCGTGGAATCAAAGTCATGCAGCTGGAAGCATGAAGGAAATACCTTCCTCAGTAAGAGGGAGTGTTAGATTTTGGGTAACTCGAAAGGTATTTCTAAGAGAGGAAAACCCACCAAAAGGGAGTTTGTTTGGTGATTTATTCAAAAGTGGGGTTTTGGATCCAAGAAGAGAGTTTAGGTCCAAAAGAGAAATAATTATTTATTCTAAAGGGTCAAGAGGAAAAAACCATAGATCTAGAAGTTTTCCCAAGTAACCCAAGGAAAAGTATTTATAGAGCCTAAGGTGAGGTTCATAGCACACATAGTGTGCAAGAGAGATGTAGCCCTCTTGTGCTAAGCATGCCCTAGAAGGGTCAATTTCTACTCATGAGGCTAGTTTTATCTCTAGAGAAGGCAGTAACCCCTAGATCAACAAGATGAATGAGGGTTTGGAGAAGCTCAAATCTGGTCAAGTTTATTTAGGGCCTGATTTAATCCTAATAGAATATTTTTCCAAGATTGGTGAAGGAGGCCGAGTGATCAAATATCTAGAAGGGCCAAGGGTAGAACCTACACACAATTACTATAGTTTTAACCTCGTACATAAATTACCTGCATACGAATTCTAAAACATAGAAAATAAACAATGCGAGAGCATAACACATAAAACACATATACACAAAAACAACTTTTTTTCTTCTATCATATCCCTCACAAAGTGATAATGAACATCAATGTGCTTTGTATTTGAATGATAAGCATGGTTCTTTGCCAAGAAAATTGCACTTTGGCTGTGACAATCTATCATTATAGCTCCCTATACTAACCCCATACTTGAACACAATCTCTGCAACCAAACTGCTTCCTTGCTTGCATGAGTGGCTATCATGTATTCTGCCTCTGTAGTTGATAGTGCCACTAAACTGTTTCTTACTCATCCAACTGGTTGCACCTCCAAATAGGTTAAACACATGCCCATTTGTATATCTTTTCTGATCTAGATCTCCAGCCCAGTCTACATCAACAAAGCCACAATTATCGAAAACTCTATCCAATCCTGGCCTTCCTTGGTAGCAAAAACCATAATCATTAGTGCCACGCAAATACCTGAAAATCCGATTCATTACTATCCAATGCTCCTTCCTTGGTTTTGACATAAACCTGCTGAATACTCCCATTGCATGTGCGATGTTTGGTCTAGTATAGACCATTGCATACATTAGGCTACGGACTGCACTTGCATATGGAACACGAGACATGTCCTCTTCCTCTTCTTGTGTCTTGGGACACTGCTCAACAGATAAATTTACACCTACAGGAATAGGAACCTTCACCGGTTTACTATCCTGCATATAAACCTTTGGAGTATTGTCTCTACATACTTCCTTTGGTTTAACCAGAGCTTCCTCTTTGCCCAATCTCTTTTAATTTCCATGACCAAAATATAGTTTGCAGCACCAAGATCTTTCATGTCGAATTTGGAGGACAATTAGGTCTTCAAATCCAGGATAATTTCTTTGTCATTTCCAACCAGCAACATATCATCCACATACATGTAGGAATTTATAAGGTAAGTTCCTTAGACAGAACACCAAAGGACACTGCTCACAAATAGATCACAGATCAATACACCAGTATTTTGACGTGGTTAAAACCCTC
>APFE030338612.1:114845-135096 GCA_000404065.3 Pinus taeda
TGGGTTATATTGTGACTCCTTAGACTCCTATATATAAAAAGGAGGTTTTATCATTTGAATCATCGAAGAATTGTTCATTTATGTAATGTAAAGGAGGTTGCCCCCTCGAAGAGGCTGAATTCTAAGGTGTTGATCTATCTTTTCTATCTTTTCTTGATCTAGTTTCATAACACAGTTATTGTGCATGCTTTCAGGACTACCTGAACGCTCTCAGGATTACTTTGTGTAAGCGTCTGGGGACCAACACCTCCATATTTGCCTCTGAAACTCTAGACGCTCCCACATGCTTCTGTGCCAGCCTCTAGGGATCTCTTGATGCTTTTTAGACCACTATGCTCCAACTTCTAAGGACTAAAATGCCTAGTTCTATGCCAACATCTAGGAATAAAAAACCCTAGATCAATGTGAGCTTCATCTTTGAGATTCCAGACCCTTGTTTGAACTTTCCTCCAATAGACCTATGCGAACCAAGACAATAAGAGAAGAGAAGATGCTTGATCAATGTGTCCAAATGAGCTTGAGGTATCTTCTATTTATAGGCTTCCATGAGGGTCCACTTGGGGTTGAGGCTGACCAGTCCAATTTAACATGTGCTTAGGGCTGACCTAACCCAATATACATGAGTGAATAAATAAATTCATAAACCAACTTTCAATTTTCCAAATAAGGTGATATTTAGGTTTATTTTGGTCCTCTTGAAAAGAGGAATCTAATGCAATAATCATCTCGGTCATCTGAGTTGTCTAAGGTGGAATTTGACCGTAGTTGAAAAAATTAATAAGATCCAACTGTGATCTACTGTGATAATAAGAGTTGTATGAAGCTCTCTCAATCCTATATTTCAAGATCAATCCAAGCATACAGATATTCGGTATCACCATTTGCGCAACTGTGTGAAGAGGCAGGTAATGTTGCTACAATACATTCTGATAGAGGAACAAGATGCTAACATTTTGACAAAGGCCTTGTCAAAAGGGAAACTTGAGTTGCAGAGGTGTAGGATAGGGGTGCTTTATAATCCCTTTCTTACTGAGAGGGAGTGTTGAGAAATGCAACATGAAATTCTCAATTTGATTTTTCCTTGATTAAATTGAGAAAATTTGAATTTCCACTTTAGCTAACAAATTGGATGTAGTTAACTTGTGTGACATTGCTTGTGTCACCCAATTTACTTAGTAAATTCAAGTTGGTAGAGTTAGATTTCATTTAAGCATGTGTGATTGCAAATTTGTAGGAATCAACGTTAGTTATTTCAAGTTGTTTTCAGTTAAACTAGTTCTAACTGTTGGAGGAACTAGTGGAAGGTCAACTATGCAGTGAGACTTCAGTCTAACTTAGTGATCATCCAATTAACTTATCAATCATCCCACAACATCTAGTGCATGTAGATAATTCGAGTTCCCCAGCTGTGGTGGAGATTCCAAGGCAATTTAATATCAATTATAGCCTAGTCTTGAGTGTATAGGTGTTGCATGCAGTTAGATGATCAACTTTGGGAATTGTGCAATCAATTTGAGGAATTTCCTAAATAATAGGTGTCTAATTTCTCAAGGAATTGCACAGGGAAATAGGGGCTTAAGCAGAGGCAAGAATTAACAAATTCTGGGTCAAATATTCTCAGTGAGTAGATAGATAGGTTGTTCACTTATAAGTTGAGCTTAGATTGAGCTAGAAATTGTAATACATCTCTATTCATTAGATTATTACATGGAGACATAAGGGTTTTTAGTAGATTGTTTTCCCTTGAAAAAACACTGTGTGCATGTGTGTTATTTCTCATTGCATGTTTGTGATTGATGTTCTAAATTGTGAATTGAATTCCACAGAGAAATATAATAGGTTTGTGTAAGAAAGAAATGCCAATATGCAAGTGTAGTTGTGTAGATTATGAATGTAAGTGTAAGTAGTAATTGTATTAGTGAATAAAAATTGAATGGATGATTTACATTCCATTTTATCGTGTGCCTAAATAGGTCTTGATTGGTCATGAGGGTTTGATTGGTCATGCCTTTTGAATTTTCATTACATAACTAATTTCCATTAATTTTAATTAATTATTATATTTATTATTATTATAATTTTTTTTATTAATAAAATAATTTATTCATAACATTGCCACTCCCTTTGGAGATGATTTTTCCTCAAAGCATAACAAGAAGGACTTTCTCTAGTTGAACACATAGCTATGGAATGTCATCTTTACTTTGATTTTGTGTATGTTGGGTGAAGTCCTCATGTGTAATTGTACCTTCCTTGAAGATGAAAGCATTAACACCATATAATTGATAATTTTTTCCTTTCCAGTTAAACTCCATGAACTATTCTTCAAGGTTTCTAATATAACTTCGTAGTTTTATTAACCGGTCTACACCTAGAACTATATCCATTTCTTTGAGTGGTAGGGAAAATAAATCTGTCTATAGCTCTAATTCTTGAATCTCAATTGAAACCTTATGACATTCTCCTACCTCTTCAAACCTTTTCCCAGTAACGATAGTGATGGTCAAATCCTTGATTGGGCATACACAAAGATCAAGTTGTTTAGTAAGATTGATGTTCATACAATTATGAGTGCTGCCAAAATCTACCAGTATATTGGCATTCTTTCCTTTTATGATTCCCTTAAGCTTCATGGTTTTAGGTCGTAACCTTCTTGTCATTGTTGTCGGTGGTGTTGTAAGCTTAGTGTTCTTTGTTTTCGGAGGCTGGTTTCTCTATCTTCAAAGGTATGGTGGAACATATTTTGGAGTTGGTTGTTGTTTTGATCTTTTAGAAAATTACTTCTTTTGTCCTGATTTTGTTGGACACATGCATTTGTAGCTAACAATGGTTTCTCAAGATCTTAATCTTCATTGCGTGTGATAGTGATTTCTTCATCAGGTTCTTGTACTTCAACTTGCCTTCTATCTACTATTTTATAGTAGTGCAAGGACATGTCTTCACATTTATGTCCTGGTGCCCAATTTTCTTTGCATTTGCGAAAATTATTTTTCTTTTTTATCCTTCTTTCTGACTCATTACTTAAGCTATCTAGATCTTTGTCAACTTCATAAGTATATAATTTCTGGTTAAGGGATCCGTGTCCTAATTTCCATTTGTCTCCACAATATCTACAATTGTTTGACTCCTTTTTACTTGAGTATTGTTGTCAGTCTTCGTCTTCCTTGAATGATGACACTTTGAGGTTATGTTTTTATTCACTAATTTTTACTGCATGTCTGGCTTCTTCAATAGTTTTGAGCTTGTACAACTTCCATTTTGCACGGATAAACTCTTTAAGGCTACATCTATACATTTTAAGTAGTTGTTCATCAGTAAATACTCAATGCCTTGAAGCTAATACTTCCCATTCGTGGGTGTATTCGCTTACAAACCCTTTTTTCTTGAGATGAACAATTTTTCATAGACATCATCTTCTTCTTTGTCATAAAACCTTTTTAGCAAAACATCCACAAAGTTTTTCTACAGAAATGAATGTGCTTCACATTTTCTGGACCACCATAAAAACCATTCATATGCCTAAACTTCCAAATTGTTGGATGCGGTCATGATTTTCTCTCTTCACCTATTGGCAAGTTTGATTAAAAAATGGCTTCCATTTTATTAACCCACACAATAACACCTCTATGGTATTTTCCATTGTATTTTGAGAGCTCCTTCTTAATTCAATGATAGTATTTTTATGGGAATTTTGTATAGTATTGAATAACTAAGAAGTGTTTTTGTGACATTTGCGGAATTTCATGTTGTGTTTGCAAAATTTCATGATTTGGAAAATATTTGCTTCCTAGAGTCTTGGGAATTTGTGTTGGTTCTTGAGTACTTAAAAGATTAAAAAATGAATTATCCCTTCCCATTAACTGGTTCTGTATTCCCAGCAACATTCTTTCAATGTTATCTATTTTTTTAATATCGCTAGCTAATTCTTCTTGAGTTACAATTATCTTATTTTGACCTTCTCTTAACTCTGCTTGCTTCTTTTCAACATTGTTGAGGCGAGGCCATACTTTATCGAGTTCTTCTTGACATTTTTTTGAATAAGTTGTTGTCATTGTTTCCCACATTTTGTTTCTTTTTTTCTTTGGGAAGAACCAAATATATGTATATATATATATATTAGTATAATATATATATATATATATATATATATTATAATATATATATATATATATATATATATATCTATATTATATATATATATATATATATATAATAATATATAATAATAATAATAAATTTTTGTTTGATGTTTTTTCTTGTTTTTAAATCAAATAATTATAACTTTATTTATTATAATTATTGATAATATACAATTATATAATTAATAATTATTTATAAGTTATATAATTTTATTACTTATTTTTAATTATGTAATGGTCAACCATTGAATTGGATGGAACCACATACGCGTCTTTTGGAGAATGTGATGGTTGACCACGTTGACGTTAGGGTCACTATTGATACTATGATCGGTCGTGTACACGAAGACGGTTGGCTAGGGAAATGGAAGCAATCAGGGAGGGACAATGGGGACACTTTGACTGACACAATCATGATGATCTGGAAGGGTCATGGTTGAGGAGATATTTCAGAAGAATAGTAGATCAATTTGATAGCGGTGGATAGCAGTTGGTCAGTCTAGGTATATGGATTTATGCTTGACATACCCAGGCTTGGCCGGGAGATGTGCGACAAACACGGAGGAACAAGAACGCGGGTTACGACAACGAAGAGTTGGAAATGATGGTAAGACAGAATGCTGGTTTCACAAAAAAATAAGAATAAATTGAAATGAATAATGAATGGGGGTGTGAAGTAGTCAAACAAGATGAACGAACAAATTCTAGAACACTGTGGTATGAACGTTGTAAGGATTGATAGGCGGAGGATGTGGAACTTGCTTTGACACCACTGTAAGAAAGAAATTCCAATATGCTAAGTGTAGTTTCATAGATTCTGAATGTAAGTGTAAGTAGTAATGGTATTAATGAATAAAAATTGAATGGATGATTTACATTCCCTTGGAAAATATGTCTAAATAGGCCTTGACTAGTCTTGAAGATTTGATTGGTCATGCCTTTTGACTTTTCATTACATAACTAATTTTTCATTATTGTTTTTTAATTTTATATTATTATATTTATTTATTTTTATAAACTAATTACTCATAACAGTTTGGTTTGTGTTTTGTGATTTTGATTAAAACTTCATGAGTAGTTGCAAATCTACACCATAATTTCTACACATCAAGGGATTTAATATGTTTAATTATTTGTAATTATCTTTATCAATTTTTTGATTGGTTGTCAAATTAAATTGTGAAAATTATTGTTGTTGCTTTTTTTCATTGAACTAACAAGACAATTAGTATAGTAAGTGGAAGGACCACCTTCAACAATAATGAGGTGAGTGGGCCAACTCATATCACTCTCTTAAAAAATTCACATTGGAAAATTGTATCTATGGATTCAAGGGTAAGTTGCATAGATGGAGGAGGAGTTTATTTAATAAGAGATGAGTAGACCTACATGTGTGGGTGATAGGGGGTAGAGATGAGTAGATTCATGTGTGTGAATTAGTCTAAATGACAGAGGATGGTTGTGGGAATGAATAGAGAATGGTTGAATAGGGAATAGACTAAGGCATGGGTACAGTTATTGCTAGTTAAAAAGTATTGAAAATCCCTACATTAGATCCCAAAATCTATGGGGAAGCCCCCTAAATTCACTAAACATGTACTATGAATTGGAGCCTCATTAGGATGCATGATAAGAACAAGGAAGATGATCCATTAAGGGAACTGCATAATAGTAAAGGGGCTTACATGAGTTATGCAAGCTAGTATAAGGTTCCCTACAAGACATGGAAACTTTGCACTCAATGAGGAAGAGATTTTACATTGAAATCATACATACGAGGGGTGGAGATTTCCCATAATACTAGATAGTGCTTAATTTTTCCTTATAGCCATATGAAATAAAATTTAGTCATACATATATATTATCTAATCACAAGCATATCTCCTTTACCAATTAGTAACAAAGAGAAGATGAATTATCTAGTTAAACTGATTACTTTAGCTAGCTGATTGAGTAATTTTATACACTTAGAGTTAAGCTCACAAAACTTACATTCATATTGTTATGCTATCCCAAAATGGTGTTTTGGAAATGATTACATCAACCCTATTTAAGAAATTGCATGGGATAAGGAGAAATTGATTGATGTTTAATATTTGTGGACTACATACTATCATTATTTATCATATGTACTTAAGAAGTAAGCTTCAATCAAGTTAGTTTTACAAAATTCGACATCACATAAAAATCATGCTGCAAGACAATGTTATAAGGTGATCTTATGATTGGTTTAATGCCAACATTTATAGTAATTAATTGAAAATTTGATATGCTACTAATTGGTTGGAAAAGGCTTGATTGACAACTACAAATTAATCATGATTGAGATCATTAGGTAATAAGTTTATGCGATGGATGTTATAGTTGAAATTCAAGGAATAAGTGAGTAGGTTTAACTTACTATGTAGATCAACTTTAAAAATGACTTAAGTTTAAGTTTAAGTTTAATGACCTTAGACTTGAAGGTTTAAGTTTGATTACCATCATAAGTGGAATTTGAGAATTAAAGAATAAAATTATTATTATATCTTTGATACAACATTATTTAGCTAAGACGAAATGTTTGTTTTTCCCATGTATGGAGCCCTGATTGTGTATAGGCCTATTATTTAAGGTTTTAGCATTTTGTAGGTTAGAGTTTAGTCCCATAGGTGGAACAATTAAGTTAAAACTAAGGCTAATATTATCCAATGAATGTCTATTGAACAATAATGTCTTCTGGCAATCTTGTATGAGAAATGAATTATTACAAGCATAACTCTTTTACAATATAGAAATGACCTCATGACAATGATTGCTTGAGAAATTAATTTGTTTTGGTAAACTTCATGTAGTTATAAGCCTCTCTTATGATTTCTCCTTCCATTGAATATTCAACTAAAAAATGCTTATTGGACACTATAATTGATAGGAATATTTGTTCCTTGTATGTGAAATTTATGTGTTATCCCCAAGATTGTTATGAAGAGTTCATAGTTCTCATTCAATGTCCTTGCTTAAATTAAATAAAGAGGAGCAAACATGAAGTCCAGTTTCTCACATTTTGCATGATGCATGGATAGAAGAAGAATGCCTATTAATTTCATGGATGCATGTGCATTCTTGCGGATAATCCCTTTGGATGGATTAATGAACTTAAAACATAAAGAATACTATCTCCATATTTTAGTGATAAAGAGGATAAATGCAAGGATGTAAGGTCATAGATGATAAATTCCTTAGGCTGATAAAACTCTATGTTCTGTAATAAAGATTAAGTCATGGGAATAATAACATATAAAAAAATTCCCAAGTATATATAGGAGCATGGAATTGCTAAGATGTTATGAAGTTGGTAGTTGGTTGCAAGTTTGAATTTCATATTTACAACTGTGGTGGTTTTCCATTTAGAATTGGTTGATGCATTATCCTTGCATTTTAATGATAAGGCCATGACAATGAGGTCTTTGAGGTATTGGGATAATGTAATATCTTAGTATTATAATTTAAAGGGAGAGTGATTAGATAGGAAGATTGTAATCTAGTGAGTACAGTCTTCAACTCTTAAATGGAACTCTCTAATAATCCTAGAAAAAATATCAATGTTTTCCCTCATGCTTCAACAATTGTGACACCAAGGTAATCATATTTTTCATGATGCATGTAGAATTTATGTTGCCTTAGAGTATTTTTTTCCCTAGGAGAAACACTTAGATTCTGCTAAGAACACCCTTGGGAAACTTTTAATAATTTTTTAAGGAAAACTTGGCAAAGATTTAATTATTGCAAGGAGTTTAACTTTATGTGTTATAAGGTGTATTGAATGAACACGATATTCATGCAATACAACCCATATCAAATGAATAATTTTACATGTGATATGAAGAAGGGTATGGCTAAGGGAAAATATGAGAAAACAAGGGAGAGTTTGGACTTTGAGAAAACTTGGAAAACTTGGGCTTAATGCATGAAGAGAAGCTTTCGTGTGATCTGCCATATAAAAAAAAGACATTTTTTTTGTAATATGCCACATGGAATAAAAGTTTTTGATGGCATGATGAAGGGGGGAAGCTTCTACAAAAAAAATATTTGACAACGTGATATGTTATGAGATGGAAAAAGAGTGAATATTTGATAAGGCTTCATCGTAGAGGCAAAGCTATTTGAGGCATGATACAACAACCTAAATATTTTAAGGGTACAATGTGTCATAGGATATAAAATGTTTAAAGATGCGACAAGAGTAAATTGTGAAGGAAAGGAATATCTAGGGAAAATGGAAAGAGGAGTATTAAAGAAAAAGAAGAAAGATGTCATGCATTGCAATGAAGGAATTCTTTGTGCAATTTGATAATATTGGGGAGAAAATTTTCTCTAGTGAAATACATCACATGACATAGTATTTTATTACATGGTAAAATCCATGATTGGAATGTGAAATAATGCATGAAAGAAATATTTCCAAGTGGTGATGTGTCTCAGGATGAAGAATGTTCATCATGACAGATCACATGAGCAAAAATCTTGGTTGTTCTGAGAAGTTGAAGAGGGTGTGATATAGTAGTTTGAAAGGATTTTCCTAAGACATGACAAGCCAATAAAGAAAAAAATTCCTTGATAAATGTGAACCCTAGGGGATATATATAGGGCATGAATTGGTACTATATGAGTGCCACATGGGCAAGCTACGATACCAACTATATGGATTATATTGTTTATTTTTCCAGGAGATTGGATAAAATGAACCTTGTTGTAATGTAAGACTACAATACCACACAAACACAACAAACAACATACATCTAGGTTGGATTGAAATATTTTTTTTTTCTTGTTATTCCAATGGATGAGGACTTTAGGCCTTGGATGAGATACACCAAGGAAGATGGAATAGAGAGAGTGGGCCTAATTCAAGATCCCAAGGGAGGTTCCTTTGTTGATCCTTGGATCTCTTCTCTCTCACTATCAAGAAGGTGGCCAAGCTTTGGAAAATGGTGAAAGCTAAGCATGTGCACAAACCTATACAAACCAATTGATGTTTCAAAAGCTTATGGGCTCAACATAAGCTTTGGAAGGTCCTTTGTTGATCCTTAGGTTAGTTCATAATGTGAATAGATTTAACTCCACTTGTGATTTTCCATTCATGATGAGAAATTTTGTGTACAAAAGGAATTCTCATCAATGACCTTAGGATATGAACCAACCTGATGCAAGACCATGCATTGAATTTTAATGAAATTCCATCATTTATTGTGCTAAAATTTGATGAAATTTCATGTCTTAATGATCCATGTGACTCTGAAAGAAACAATCACATGGATCACACAAAAGCCATGCTATGAGTTTGTGTTGATGAATCAAACCCCACTTTATATATTTTCCAACTAATTTTAAGCTATTGGTTAATTTCCATGGGTGACCTTTGTCTTATTATGTTGATGAAATTTTCGATGATCACCTATGTATCTCTGAGGGAAATTTTTGGGTAATAAAAATTGCCCCTTGATGTGTGAGGTTAGGAGAATATGTATAGAAAAAATACATCATAATTTTCTATACTAGATATTAATGACCCAATACTTGAGAGAGAGAGAGGCCAAAGAATGGAGGATCATTGATGAGAAGGAGAAGAAGAACCCACATGCATAACCAAAAATTGGATATTTTTCTTTGATTTATACAATTGTGGCAGTTATGTCCCATGCTCATTATAATTATCAAAATGATGATTACAATATGTGACAATATGTGGCAATATGGTGGAAAATATTTTCTAAGATTCCCACAAGCATTGTAGAAGGTTAATATGTTGAGAATAAATCTATATCGCCCTGAGGGGAACTAATAATAGTAAAAGGTTGCTTTGAGGAGAATATTCCTTGGAACTAATGTGAACATGAATGTTAAAAATTTATGTCTATGGAAGGTGTCTCAAGCCTAGAGGTATTTCATTGAAACTGGAAAATGGAATTTTCACAAGGTAAGACCTACCCAAATGTGAGAAGGTGCTAACATCAAACATCAAGAGGTGCAATGAAATCAAGGAGAAATGATTATTTTCCTTATTCCATTTGGGGTTCATCATTTTAATGAGTAATAAGAACCAAGATACCATTGCATTCCTAGAGCCAAGAGCTAAAGTAAACAAGAATGAAGATGCCACTGCCAAGGGGAGAAGGCCCTTTGGAAATCAATTGAAGATGAGCTACGTACCAAACTAAAATAATTAGAGATTTTGACCATGATGGGCTATACCAAAAAAGAGATAGAAGGAAATTAGAGGCTTCCCTTGGGTGGAGCATAGTCGATGCCTAATATATGGTGACAATAAAAATTCATACAATATGGATTTGGGGACCAATCAGCTGTGGTAACTTATTAATTGAATTGCAAGTAAGGATGTTGGGACAATAGAGATATAAGAAACTATGGATCTCTGTGAGGGGTATTGGGATATGTTGAGGGTGGCCATTAGTGGATATCAAGTAAGCACATGTGAGATAATGTATATATTTCAATCAAGGGCGACTAAGACTACCACTAGGTGGAAAGTAAATATCTACACGTGTGGGGATGAGAGAATTGTGTGCTTCCCATAACAAATTACTTTGTATAATTGCAAAACTTATGAAAAAATATTGGGGTTTCATGTATAAACATGATGATAGTTTCCCTAATGATGGAATGTCTTGCCTTATTGTTGGGCATGTCTTATATTGTTTATACGATTATTCCTACATGCTGTAAAAATGTTGGCATAGTAGTTGGGTAACAAGGTGGGAGGCACCCCCCTTGTGTGGGGGGTTTATAGGGGGGTGGAAGTCCCCCTGAATGGGGATTCAAGATCAATTTTCCCAAAATGATTTTTTTGGTGGTTTTTTCTGTGTCCTTTTTTGGTAGTTTTTAGTACATGGTTTTTTGCTAAATGAAGTTTTATGTCACATGGTGGGTTTTCCCATGATTTTGTAATTTTAGTTAAGGATTTATAATTGTATTATAATCTAGGGTGAATGGATTGGTGGTTCATGTATATTACATGATATATATGTATTTTCATACTCTGTATAAGAATGCATATTGAAAAATCTTGTTAGTTATCTTGTTTTTAGGTTTCCAAGATAAAATCTCTATGTTAATATGTGTGTTTCATTTTGAATCTTTTCTATTTTAATTAAGAACCTATTTGCAAGAATGAACTATACATGCTTAAAACCTATATTTGGTATTAGCAATTTTGGCTTCAAGGGGATGTATTTGTGGCTAAGGTTGTTGGATCAGGCTTGTGGCAGACCCTATTATAATGGGATATTTGCAGAAGTGATGTTTGTGGTGAAAAGGAAATGGTCAGAAGTTCTATTATAGAGATCAAGAAATTTAATGGGTAAAGTTTTGAGTTGTGGAAGCTCAAAATGGAATATTTTTTGGAGGAAAGAGATCAATGGATCACTATGGATCCAGGTATTGGACCAATAGGTATGTTAATGTAAGACTGGACCAAGTTGGATCAAAAGGGAAAGAGAATAATATGATTATGTCTGTCAGATTAAATATTATTGAATATTTTAGGGGAAGCTAAAAAAAAGACTTTGTAGGACTAGTTAGGGGCTTTGTATTGGTCTAAGTCTTTGGTGAACAAATTTTTCCTATGGAAGAAGATGTATAACCATAAGGATGAAGGATGGAGACTTGGTGATAGAGCATCTCAACACCTTCAACGCTGTGGTAAGTCAACTATTATCCATCGACATTAAGGTTTCAGATGAAGATAAGTGCATCAATTTCTTATGTTATATACCAAACTTATGGGATAATCTAGTTGTTGCCATAGGTAGTAAGGAAACTAATTTAAAGTTCAATGAAATAGTCTCCTCCTTGTTATTGGAGGAGATAAGATGGAAGAGAATGGAAAGATAAAATGAAGATGCCTAGTACTAGATATAGAAAGCAATTAAATTCCTTGATTACCTTACAATGAATAAAATTATGGGTATTACCATAATCGCTCAACACTATTACCTTTTTTTTCTTGATATATCCTTTTATCTTGATAGTTTGAGGAGTGGTAATTCCTTCCAATGCATTGCAAGATATGGTCAAATTCATTTCTTCTTTCTTTGGGGTTGGTTCCTAGTGTGTATCATCTTCTTTTGATGTTTTTTGTTCCTTTTGTTCCTCCACTTCACAATCTATGTAAAATAATTTCTTCCTATCACACTTATGCCACTTAGTGTACTTGTTATCACAATTATAACAAAGCCCTTTTGATTTTTTTTCCTCCTGTTTTTTTGGTGCCACCCTTGTAGGTGGTGGGAGGTTAGGAGCATAAACACTTCCATCTTTACAGTTGTGAGTGGTTGAATTGCTTGTTGCAATAATTTTTCCTTAAAGGTTTCTTGCCACCTTGAATGCCTTCTCTAATGAACCAGATTCTCAAAGGAAAACCTCATGTTGGATGTTATCCTTTAAAGTCCCTATGAAGACAACAATCCTTGCTCGTCTAGAATATCATTTACCTCGATATTCAATCTTTGGAAGTCCTTAATGTGGTTCACCTTTGAACCTTTTTGTTTGAGATTTATCAATTGGATAAAAATGGTATTTCTCTTTGTATCCTCATAATCTTCTACAAATTCTTCCACAAAAATTTTCCAAGTGATAATTGTTTTACGAAAACAAAGCCATCGATACTATACAAACTAATTTTGTTCAATGTGTACATTTTGTTTGTGCGAAACATCATGAAGATCAAAGAATTGCTCCATCTGTAGTATCCATATTACCAGGTCCTTGACATCAAAATTATTCATATCTATATTTGGAATGTGGTGGGTCTTAAACCCAAAACTAGAATCTCTAAAATCATAATTCATATTCCTTTTATCCTTATCATTAGGGAGCCTTTCTTGTAGCAACTTTGTCAACCCTTCCAACTTGACATTCATCGCATCCATGTCTACTTTAAAAACTCCCACGTTTGATTTTAAACCATCCATATTACCTTCCAGTTCATTTGTTGTTACTCTTTGCGAGAAGAAAATTTGTTGCACTTGGTCTCATAATTTTGATATATCATGTTGCATTTGTGCCTCTTCTTCATGCATCATAGTAGATATTTCTGGTTTCTAACTAGGTGTATCCATTTTTTTTCGAGGCCTTTTGGAATCAAACAATGATATCTATGCTTCACTATGCCCTTTGAATCACTTCAAACTGATTTTTCAAACAAAAGTTATGCAAAATTAAAAAAAATACACACCTTTTTATTGCTTTTAGGAGCTCGATCTCGAAAAAATTGTATCTCTATAATTTCAGCCTCCCAAGGTTTGAAATTCCGAATTATGGTAGCCCTTCGAGTTTTCTTTCCAATTCCAAAAGTCAAACCAAGATTTGATTCTTCAAGATAAAGTTATGCCAAATCTCCCACAATGTCTTGATTATGGACTGGTTCAATAGAGTGAACTTGTACAAGATTCCACCCGTCACTTTTTAAGAGATCAACCTTGAAATTGATATATAAGAAACTACAGTCCATTCGATTTTGGTCAGTTTTGACAAAATTTAAATCTAATACTCGAAGGGGAAGTTATGACAATTTTCGCTAGGTCAACTATTTGAGACTGAATTCTGGAGCATACAAAAACTCTATCTTCTTCAGACCGTATCTTAGAAAGTATATCAAACCAAGACCTGAAATTTTTACAAGAAGTTCACCAAGATTTCAACTCTATGTGTTTGAAATTTCAACGTATAAAGCCTTGTATAAAAAAAAATTATAGTGAAAATACCAACATGACCTATATGAAGTAGTGAAACCCTAGACTCTAAAGCTCTGAAACCAAATGTTGTGTAACGAGATCACAAAATAGAACAAGAAATAGATCAATGAATTCAAAATAAGGCTATTCAAAAACCTCCTTTTACATCACATAAATGAACAATTATTAGATGATTGAAATGACAAGACCTCCTTGGTATATATAGGGTTCTAAGGGGTGATAATATAATCAGAGCCTACATAACAAAAATAAGGTAAGGGCACAACAATAACATTAATGGGCTTCTATGGGGAAAAGCAATAATAATATTAGGGCTACATGGGCACAACAATATAAATAAGGGGGCTACAGTAACAATAAAAATACAATGGCTACACTAGTATTATAGGGACCTAACAATTATTTATGGATTTTGCTTATCAAGGAAAAATAGGATTGGTTAGTGTGAGACATACTTGGCATTGTTGATGCAAAATGAGTTGGAGATCTGGATTGTAGAAGATATACAAGTGGGTATGTGTTTAACCTATTTGGAGGAGCAATCAGTTGGATGACCAAAAACAATATGTAGTGGCACTCTCAACTACAAAATCTTAATACATGGAAGGCATTCATGCAATAAAGGAAGCAATATGGTTACAAAGATTGTGTTCAGGTATTGGATTGATACAACAAGTTATAATGATAGATTGTGATAGTTAGGGTGCAATCTCCTTGGAAAAGAACCCAAATTATCATTCCAACACAAATCATATTGATTTTTAGTATCACTTCGTAAGAGATATGATTGAATACAAGAAGGTATTATTAGAGAAAGTGGACACTTTGAGGAATGTCGTAGATTCATTTACAAAATATATGAGCATTGAAAAGTTCTATTGGTGTAGAGAAAAAATGGGGACTATTTCCCTAGATTGTTGATCATGTACTCCTGTGACCCCCCATGTGTAAAGAAAGAAAACAAATGTTAGAATTTTGGGTATGTGTATATTCTTTGCACAACTGTTGCCATTGCTGTAAAAATGCATGATGCATAGCAGGGGCGAAAGCACCTGATTTTTTTTTTGGTGGTTTTTTGCATCTGCTTTTTTCAATTTTCAACGCATGGTTTTTTCTAAAAGTGCTTTTGTGGAACATGGTGGGTTTTCCCATGGTTTTGTAGTTTCGGTTAAGGACCTATGATTGTATTCTAATATAGGGTAAATGGATTAGCAGTTCATGGATGGTGCAAGGTATATATTATATTGTAATATTGTACAAAAGCATATATATTGAAAAATATTTTTGGTTTTCTTGGTTTTGGGTTTTTAGGATAAAATATCTATGTTAATGCTTGTATTTTCCATTGCATCTTTTCTATTTTGATTAAGAATATGTTTGCAATAATTAATTTTACATCATTAAAACCTAAACTTATGAGGTAAGGGGGCATTGGTTGGTGTGTGTGGTGGTAGATGAATAAAGGGTAACATGAATTTTCTATTGGTCATGTGGGGATGAGAGGCCAAATGAGAATTTCAGATTGCATTTGACATAATCACTAACATTGAAACATGATTGGGAGGCTGAGGGTTAAAGTTTAACAAAATGATGAGGGAGAATCACTAAATCCTTTTTTAGAGATGCAAAATAGTAGACTCCAATATTATAGGATAAAGTAGCATGCATGTCGAGAGGGTGCTATAAATGAGGTAACCCATAGAGGTTAAAAAATACTATCTAGTTGCAACCAAATGCATAGAGTTTGGGCTAAAATTTCATGCACAACTAGGAAAAGACAACCTCAAGTTAGCTTTAAGGGGTGTGTATTGGTCAATGTAAAGAGTGAAAAGGGAGTGCCTAACATGTTATTATGAATAAGTACATAGCAATGCACTAGTATTCACACATCCTAGCTCTATTCAATGTGACTTGGAGATTCAAAAAAGGTGTTGGAGTGAAATTCTGTACATATGAACCGAACGATTCTAAGTAAAAGTATTAATGTAAAACTTAACAACAAATATACAAATTAATGATGAATACAATAAGTGTATGTTCCCTTGTGTCGGTGAAGCCAAAATAGGAAGTTTTGGGGGTGAATTTCGAGTGAGATGAATGAACCATGATGGTACATAGGATATGAGACACTAATCCCAACAGTACAATTACATGGTGTCTAGTCCTCAATTCCCTCCTTTATAATGCTAAAGGATAATTCTTTAATGTATGGCATCATCTTAAGCAAGAAACCAATACATATGTGGCCAATATAAAGAATGAACCACACTGTCTGAAGATATCGAAACACTCCAAGGAAGAATGCCATGCAATCATCCTTTGAGATTAACCAACCACCAAGTAAGCCAACTCTAATGTGTAAATCAATCATCAATTATCCAGTGGATAATCAGACATCATGTATCATAAATCTCTTGAAGCACCCCCAAACATGATATAAACACTTTCAAAGAACCCTAAAATCTAATACCTCCTTCCATGCAACAGAATTCTTCTTGAGTATGGTAGTTAACAAAGTAGATATTCACCCATAACTCCTCAAAAATTTCTATAGTAGCTCATTAGTCCTAAAAAACACAATATTTTCAAAGTTTTGGTGCATGGCCAATATTGTAAATCTACAATTTTCTTGCGATCATCCACACCCCTTCTTATTTGATAATGTGACCCAAATATTTGACTTATGAAGTGCCAAAAGTTAATTTTGAACATCTATCAAAAACTTGTTGTCTCAGGGGAGTTATAAGGCTTTATTGGCATGCTATAGATGCACTTCCTAGGTTTTTAATTGGATTAAGATATCATCAAAGAACAATAGTGTGAAACTTTGCATGAAGGGAAACAAATACTATTAATAAGGAATTTGACCATTTATTCCTATGTTAACTTGTGGACCCCCATGGTTAGAGCTAGAGGGAAATGGTTGTATATTCTAAAGGAGGTTGGGGCAGGGAATAAAAGAGGGCATTTTTCCTATGCATTTATCACCATCTTTTATTTTTGAAACCTTTGAGAAGCCTATAATAAGTTTGGTGTTGCATCATGACTTGTGCTCAAATTTTCCTCTTGAGACCCTTATTGAGACATTCTTTGTAAAAATATTCATCCATGCACTCTATGAAAATTTACAATTTCTCAAGGGATACTATAAAATTCACAATAGCTCCTATTCAATGCAATTTAGTAGACCTCTTACATAGTAATTATGAAGCATTCAAAATGAGCATAAATTGATTTCATAAATTAGATCTAGGAAATGTATCCTCCATAAGATGCCTTATGCCATTTCCACCATTGCCAACTTTCTTGATACAAGTATAATAACCTACACTCTAAGTTTCATCATGTCATTAGTAATTTTGTGGAGAGATAAATAGTGTTCAATTTGAGTAACCTACCTAGTGAGGTTAGATGTCTAAAACTTGTTCATATCCAAATTGAGAAAACTTTCTCGATACAAGTATAATGTCCCCCTCTATGGAAGATTCCTCATAGTTAGC
This sequence comes from Pinus taeda, assembly GCA_000404065.3. Classification (NCBI taxonomy): domain Eukaryota; kingdom Viridiplantae; phylum Streptophyta; class Pinopsida; order Pinales; family Pinaceae; genus Pinus; species Pinus taeda. The sequence continues at coordinate 132,237 of APFE030338612.1, forward strand.
TCCTATGTAATAGTTTGGCAACTTAGTATTTTTTCTATGCTGAAATTTGTTATTTGGGACACTAAACTCTCCAATTTGATAAACCCGATGTCCATGATTTGGTTTTCTATCAATGGGCATGTATGATTGGGTACAAGTGAAGCATTAATATAGAGTTACATTAATGTGATCAACACCATACTTGGATTCTTTTCAGATATTTTTCCAACATTAGTACAATTGGGTTGAAACCAAGATAAAATTGTCATTTAGATCTATAATAATGTGATTGAAGTGAGACAAGGAATCTTCCAAGATGGGTCTCCCCCAATGGTACAAGCATAGCCCAATTTTGTTTATAGTTTCTTTATATATACTGATAAAAGTGTTACACTCAACTAAGTATTAATGTGCTAAAATAATTCCCTAATTCCTTATAGCCAAATATGTAAAAATTTCACTGCAAAGGCCAGGGATTTTAGTTCCTAAGGAAAAATGAGTATAAAGTGCTATAACTACATTAGATGGGTTTATATAAAGTCAATTTTAGGCATGTCTGTGGGGATTTTGATATACCCCAAGGTTCATGGAAGACAAATCCATATAGAAGTTATTTTTAATGTGGTATTACTTGAAGGGGTAAGAAAAAAAAATATAAGGATGTCCAACCAAGTGGCACCGACTTGTATTTTCTATATGTATTCTTCCCTAACCATACATTTACTTTTTGAATGCCATATTTGTATGTTATTTAAAGATACATAACACATCTCTAGCTTAAATTTAATTTTAAAAAATTCATGGGTATGCTAACTTAGGAAACTCTAAAACCACTTGTAGTATACTTAACTAGTAGAAACAATAAAAAATGAACAATATTTAGAGAAATATGAACATAGAAAAGGGAATATAAAAGACAATGAGATGAAAGATTTTGTAGAATATAGTGCTTGTAGTAATATTCCAAAAGAATAAGAACAATTTTCATGGGCTTATTTTGAGAGGGAAACCTCCTTTGAATAAAGCTCGAATAAAATAATAATTTTAAACAAAACTATTAATAGTTAGGGTTCTTACTAGAAAAACCCTAACTACTTGTGGTCCATCATTAATGAGTACTAACTAGCTAGAGGGCCTGTTTCAATAAACAAATCCATTTTAGGTTAAGTGGTTACTCATTACCTATCAGGGGTAGATAGAGTGGTTGGGATTAAAGGTGTTAATGTTTCCTACCTTAGTTATAATCCTACCTAACCTCAACACATGATCATGAGTTTTTCATGTAAAAATTTAGGTTTATAGTGGTAGCTCAAAGGTTTTGAGCCTATGTATTGTAGTTTCTATTTTTCCCGATTATTGCTTTCCTTAATCCTATTCATTAAAAAAATTGAAAAAAAAGTGGTTACTCACTAATTATCTAATGGGTCTTATTCAAATAAGATGGCCTTGTGCATTAATTAGCTAACTCCTAAGTATTCCAAGGTAGGGAGGTTAGGGTATGTTCTTAATAGAGTTGCAACATCAACATACTTGGTGATTCAAATTTCCAATTATGTGGAGTACCCTATAACATAGAGAGTTGCACTAGACCCTCTTATCATAGATCCAATGGAAGAACTAACCACCAATTAAGGTGGAATTTATGGCTAGTGTAGTTTTGAGATTACAATTTTAAATATTGTTGTTATATTATTTTAGTTGGTTAATATGTCAAACATGCTACACTCCACCTTTGGGGTAGTCAATTTTATTTTTGGATAAGCACCTCACAAGAGTGGAGTCCCTCTTTTGTTGATACTTTATAATTCATTTGGAACGTTGTCTAAGGTTAGGTTAGGGCCATGCCTTAATAAATACAAATATAACTGCTATCGTGAAAGAAATATTATCTTATATAATTGAAATTTCACTTTGATTTAACTTATAAGGATTTAATGGCCTCTGAACATATCTCATTGATTAAAATTATTATTTTGTTCTCAAATCAATTACTAAATAACATCTTGGGTCTCTATCCCTATTGGTTTGCATAGATAAATTAATCTCATGCTCATATTAATGTTTTATATAGCCGATTACTCCTTGGCATTTGTCTCCATATAACATATTCTTTCTATGACATCAATAGACCAACATTTATACACTTCTTAAGCTACACAACAAATGAGTCTTCATCGTAGTTTATAGTTACACCAACAATCCTATATTGAATTGAAACACATCTTGATGTAATTCGATTTCAACATCACAACCCAAAGGAATATGATTTTTGATTCATAACATGGGATGAATCATTCATTTCAAACATGTACCATCTCATGATTCATCAATCCTTATGTATATTCCTTCTTCAACTATTGAAACTCTTGAATACCTTCTCAGTTTGATTTAGTGAGAATCTATGAATTTAAAATTATACAAGTCTCCAAGAGGGTTTCATTTTGATATTATATCTTAATTAGGATCTTCCCATGTCTGTCTTGTTGTTGCTTCTTTCATAATGCCATTATTAGTGAATTTTAACTCGCTCTTATCGATTCTTCCTAGATATAAAGTTCCTTCACCAACTACATTAGAGTTCTCTCTTTACAATAAATAAATATATGATTTTTTTAACAAATCATCATGATTTGTGTCTTATAGTGCCTTTATAGTAGAGTTTTCATACAAACAACAACTTATTTTCCGTTCATTAGGCTCTCAAATATGTCTATTAGGTTCCATCTCTTTCTATAATTCCATTGACAAGTGGATCTCTTGCCCATTGTGTGGCTTATATGCTCAATACTTAATCAATAGGTTGATTCATCAAACCTCTTAATGAACATTGTAACATACATACATACATACATACATACATACATACATACATACATACATA
>APFE030338613.1:895-49312 GCA_000404065.3 Pinus taeda
TCAATTTGCGGAATTAAAGAAACAATCGCGTGCGCACATTGAAACATCAATCACACATATCAACACAGTATGTAATGGGGAAAGCATACAGCTGAAAACCCCCGACTATCTGTATATTATTATGATAGAGAACATGTAACAATACATAGTACAATACTCCTCACAAGTACTCAGTACTATCTCCACCTGCTACATACAAACTAGCTCAGATCTGAATCAAGTCACAGGTTCAAATCTCCTCCGCTGTTTGCCTGCCTCCACTGCGCAATACATGTTGAGAATAGATCAGATTCAAGTTCGAATTCCCTTGGCTTGTACTGTGCAATCTTCATTGGAAATCTCCATCAATGATTGTGCAAATATCATGCACAGCTATAGTCACAACTGATAGTAGTCTCACCCTTCCTTTCACCCACCTCTAAAACTTGTCTCCACTGAACTGTCCATGCACTGAGTTAATTGATGTATTCTTTAGTTGATTTATGAGTTAATAATTAGTGAATTAATTAATAATTAATTCACACCACTCATCACTAGTGTATTTGTCAGTTAGACTAAATACAACTAGTTCAACGAAGTCAAACTGAACACAACTCCATCAACTTCTCAATGAACTCCACCAAACTCAATCACTTGAGTTCTAACTGAAGTCCTTCATGCAATAGCTCAACTAACCCAAAATAAAAGCGTATTTCCTTCTGGTAGTTGCATGTGCCACATCTGTAGCTTGAACTGAAGTGCTCCAAGAGGATAAGATAATGTTTATAGTCCAAGCTAATAATATTCGACTGTTCTATTTTTAGACTGGCAGTCTAAAAATAGACTCCGCCCATATGTCTAAAAATAGAAGTCCATATATTTTTACCAACATGATCAATCATCCACAAATAGCATCCTGCAACTCATAGACCATGATCCATATGTCTAAAAATAGACTTGCGCCAAAAAATAGCCTGCGGGCCCACTTAGTGAAGGTGACTCCTTTCCACTAAGCTCCATCATCTTGTTGCAATCTCAACAAGCATTTCTTGTTGCACACTTTTCAACAAAAACCTTAATCTCTTATGGATCGGACCTGGGGAATGAGTCAAAATTACAGGACTGCACGATGAGAGATATCAACAAATAAAAGAAAGGCTGCAATGAAGTAGTAGGGTTGATGAGGATGAGGAGTCTTATCTCATGGATGATGGGATATTTAGATTCAATAATAGAATCCGTATGTTGAACTATGTTAATTTGAAGAAGCTCATAATGAGATAATTTCATATTAAGCTATATTTTTACCATCGGGGATACGAAAAGACTCTCACTGCCATCAATAAATTTTATTACTAGCCTAATTTGAACAAATAAGTAGCTGACTTTGTTGTAAATTCTATGAAAATGCAGTAGGTGAATGTATACATCAAATAGGTTTATTTCAACCCATTCTCATTTGGGAATGGAAGTGGGAGGTGATCTCTATGGATGTCATTACCAGGTTGCCAAGAACCTCCAAGCAACATGATGCAATTATGGAGTTCATTGAAAAGTTGAGAAAAAGTGGCTAATTTTTTAGCAGTCAAGTCCACTAATTAAGCTAGTGAGGTGGCTCAAATATTCATAAAGAAGATTATGAGATTGCATGGAGTTCCTAAGAAGATCATTTTAGACAAAGCTTCCAACTTGACCTCAAGGTTTTGGAAGGAGCTATTTGCATGCTTGGGGACATAATTGGCCTTTAGTACAACTTACCATCCACAGACAAATGGGAAAACAGAGAGGAAAAACAAAATTCTCCAAGATATGTTGAAGATGTATGTAATTCACTGGCCAAGGAAGTGGGAAGAGTAACTTCCACTTGTGGAGTTTGCATACCACAATGGTTTTAAAGAATATATAAAGATGAGTCCATTCGAGGCACTTTATTGAAGCAGTTGAAATACTCCTATCAATTGGAGTGATCCAGTGGAAAATGTGATTATTGGACCTTATATGTTAAAATAACTAGAGTAATAATGCAGATTATCAAACATAATCTAAAGGTGGGACAAGACAAGTAGAAAATCTATACGGATCAACACAGATTGCATAAGGAATTCTAAATTAGGGAACATGATTATTTGAGGATCAAACAAGAGAAGAGTTCCTTGAATATTGGGTCATGTGCTAAGATGACACCATGGTTTTGTGGGCCTTTTGAGATACTTGAGGGGATTGGATCAATGGCCTGTATATTAGCCTTGCCTCCATTGATAAAATTCCATGATGTTTTCCATGTTTCATTACTTAAAAGATATGTACATGACACTAATGATGTTATTGATTGAACTATGTTACATGTGGAACCCAAGGGAGAGTTCCAACTAAGACCTCTATGCATCCTGGATCAAAGAAAACTCATGGTCTAGAACCGAGTAATAGAGCAAGTCAAAGTGTAGTAGAGGCACTTTGAGCCCGAGGAATCCACATGGGAAATGGATGACCAGATGAGGGCAAAATATCATTTCCTATTTTCTAAGTAAAACAAATTGTAAATACATTGTAAATGCTATATAGAGTTGTATGTATAAATATCCATATCAACTGTGTTTGTTTTATTTATGGTTACTGAACACCAAGGACTGTGTTCACTCTCAAGGGGGAGGGGACTGTCACATCCCCTCATTTGTAGAAATTATGGTGTAGATTTGCAATTTCTCATAGAATTTTAATCAAAATCATAAGACACAAACTTACTCTACTACTCTGCAGAATTCAATTCACAATTTAGAACATCAATCACAAACATGAAATGAGAAATAACACACATGAACACAATATGGGAAATAAATATACTAAAAACCCCTTTGTCTTCTTGCATTAATATGATTAATAGAGATGTATTACAATTGCTAGCTTAATCTAATCTCAACTTGCAAGTGAATAACCTATCTCTTTGCTCACTAATATGTTCTAACCCAGAATTACTCAATTTATACCTATAATTTAGCCCCTATTTCCTTGAACAAATCCTTAAGAAATTAGGCCCCTACTATTTAGGAATTTCTCTAAAATGTATTGCACAATTCCAAAGGTTGATCCTGATTGCATGAAACACCTGTACACTCAAGACTAGTCTATTACTAATATTATGTTGCCTTGGAATCTCCACTATAGTTGGGGAACTCAAGTTCTCTGCATGCACTAGATATTTTTGGTCGACTGATCAGTTAAATGGATGATCAATGAGTTGGAATTCTCACTACACAGCTAACCTTCCACTAGTTCCTCCAGTAGTGGGAACTAGTTTAATTGAAATTAACGTAAAATAAATGACCTTTATTACTACAAATTAGCAATCACAAATGCTTAACTAAACTCTAACTCCCCCAACTCAAATTTACTGAGCTAACTAAGTGTTATGCAACCAGCTCACAAAATAGAAGAAAAGATAGAGCAACAACTTCAAATCGACCTCTTCAAGGAGGAAACCTCCTTTACCTTACACAAATGAACAATTATTGCATGATATAAATGAAAAGACCCCATTTCTATATATAGGAGTCTAAGTGGTCACAATATAATCAAAGCCGACATAACAATAATAATGTAAGGGCACAAAAATAACAATAGTGGGCTTCTATGGGGCACAATAATAAAAATATGGGGACAAAATGGGCACAAAAATAACAATAAGGGGCCACAATGACAATAATAATAAGGGAATACACTAGTATTATAGGGGCCTAACATGACCCTCTCCTTTAGAAAATTGTTGTCCTCAACGCTTGAGTATTTTTGGATGCTTTTGTATAAAATTATCATCCTCCCATGTGGAGTCTTCATCGGGTAAGTGATGAGCACCAGTATTGCAGCAAAGATACTGCAACTTGTGGGGCTACCAACTTTACTTCATCAACCTGGGGTTCGTACAAACTTGGAGGTGACACTGCTGTATACACAAATAGATGTAATTGGTCTACTCTGTGTCATTATTGAGCTAGGGAAATAGACCACTAGGGTTTCTCAAACCAAACTTCTATTGACTAGAAGAAGTTTGATTACCAACCTAGATAAGGGAAATTTACCCTAATTGGAAGAAAATAAATGTTGTCTGTTGCATGAAAGAAAGACTGAAAGAAATGATTGCAAAACAATGGGAATTCCTTTATCTACTTGCTAACATGTTTTTCTTCCAAAATAATCCTACTTGAACACAAGTGAGGTTTTAACTAATCTAAGCATGAAATTTGATCTAGAGAGTGCTAACTGTAGTGTGCAAGAATAAATATAAAATAACTTTTTCTTTTTATCTTTTTGCTTGAAAAATATAAATGCTAATCTTGCTTGGTTCTTTGGCAGGGGAGACAGGTGTGAAGGAAAAGGAATATAATGGTTCATATTCCTTGGAGGGCAAGTAGGGACTTAATCCAGGCTTTTAGTGATGATTTTCTCAATTCCAGCTCAAAATAGGCTACTACTGGTTTTCCTATAGGATGTTTACAGGAAGTACTAGTTCACCTACAGGATCCCCTGTTTTACTACAGGAACATGCTGAAAGCTTAGGGAGTGCTCTATAAGGTGGGATGGAGCTTGGAAAACGTGAATAAGGAGGGAAAAGGGCATGGGAGTGGTAGGCACTTACTTAGAACTCAAGCCAAAGCTTTGAGATGGTTGGATTTCCTTAACAGAGATGGCAAGTTTCCCTCATAAGACAAGAATTCTAATTGAGACCTTAGTGAATTTTGGTCATGGGTGGATATGGCTTAGATGAGGCTGATGAGGTGAGGTCTCCATATAGTTTCTAACTCTTGAAACAACAAACATCATTCTTGAAATTCATTCATAACTTCATCAAAGACAAGAAGGGTTATTCAAATAGAAGAAAATAGAGTAGTCACCATTTACTTGCTAAGTACATGCATGGAAGTACTTGAAAACAATATGAAAGAGAGATGAAATTAGTGGAAAACCTAAGATATCATAAAATAGCAATTGCAACTTACCATATGAAACTGAAAGGTAATGACCTAAATAGAAAGAAAAACCTAGATTACACAAAAAGAAAGAATTATGTATTTTTGGGTTGTAAAAGAAGTGTTCCTCAAACCATGATCCTTGAAAGGGATAAATGAGGTGAAAAATGCTTGCTATCATCCTTTCTATAATATATTCTTATCACTACAACGCTACTGTCAGAACTATTCATGAATGGAAGCAAACTAATTAAATCTACCAATACTTGCAAATTAACAATACCAAAATCAGGTTAACAACTAACTATGAAAATAATCTAAGCATACATATACAAGAAGAGGAACCTATATTGCTAGGGTTGGGCCCTAACCCAAGAGCTTCATCCCTATAAGTCAACGTAGTGCTAGATCAAGGGAATGCTACTCATTTCCATTAAAGAAATAAAAAATACATAAGAGTTCTTGGTTACGATGCTTGAACTCAAAAACTGCTAAGTTGTCTTGAAAAAAAAAATCAGAATCCTAATTAGGCCCTAGGCCACTTGATTTATACAATTGAAGTTACCAATAACTTCCTTAAATTTAGAGAGGCTTGGCTACAATCTCGAGATCAACTAGTCTTCAGCTATCACTATCTTGGCTGCTAATGAACTTCATGACTCATATGCTTGCAACTCCGAGCTGATGAGATTTGATTGAGGAATCTTCAAGTGAGTGAGGAGCTAAGGTGGGAGATCATTTCTCCTAGAATCCCTCTTTCTTGTCTCCATTTGAGTTCCTACAGTTTAATTAGCCAAAATTTTCTCCAAACCCTGCAATCAATGCACATTAGACCACTGGACATGATATCTCATATTTACTCTCCTCATTAAGAAAAAAAATTAAAACATGTAAAGAATGATGAGAAAAGTTGATTTTAGTAAGCTGGAGGTGCATTAAGGTCCATGTAATTTACCCACTGATGATCCTCAACATCACCCCCCTACTGAAAATGTTGCTCATCCTCTGAGAAACTAAATCTATGTCCATGTCTTTCATTTCTTTGGTCGCCTCCATGAAATTCTAGGCTTATGATGTAGTGTCCTCCTCTTGTGGATAAAACCCTTCATTTCTCTCTATTTCTTCCCACTCCTTTCCTTCTTATTCTTCCTTTCTCCCCTCTAACATACCTAAAAGCAGCGGTGGGCTGAGTTTTAATCCAATCCAGTTGACCTTGAGTCTCTATAATGTTTTCCTGTACATAGGGACTCTCTTGAGTGCATCCTTCATTCTATCATGAGAATGATAGTCTTTAATATTTAGGTTGTAGGGCAAGGTGTTCCATCTCCTTTGGCAAGATTTCTAGTTGTCATCTCCTAGCAATCTTAGCATGTCTTCAAAATGAGTGACTTCATTTTCTTGTACAACAAGGTATCATGGTGCAAGCTTGGGATCATTTGCAATGAGGTTGTGAGTGTTGATGACATCCATTGGGTTACATTATTATGATATGATGAAAAGGGGTTTTGGTTTTTCTCTTGCCAATAAATTTTTCATTTCTGTCGCTCTCGCTTCCTCATGACTCATCCAAGATGCCAAGGCCATTAGTTGTAAGTCTCGTAGCTTTGGATTGGGGTCCCACACATTTAAATATATTAGAGCTAGATTTTGTAGGTAGAATTCAGATATCTTTGCTCTATCCTCCAGGGTGCTTTGATCACAAAGTTCAATGAATTGCACGTAGTATTGGAAAGGTATAATTCCTCTTATTTCTAGGGTTTTTATTTGAAAATGCAGCCATTGTTCTTTGAGGTATAAGGCATAAGACTTTCTGGCATCCTGCATTGAATTTCCGCCATGGATAAACTTGCCATATTTACCAATTGGCCTTCCTTTTCTTGTAGCTACTTCCTTAGCCATGTGTTCTCATCCTCTAATTGATATTTCATCATTGATTCCATGTCACTTATGCTACTTAATTCTCTACCCATTTCTTGCAGCTTCTCTTCCATGTGGCCTACATCCTCCACCCATTTTGATTTAGCAATTTACATCCACCGATGTTTTCTTGCTCTCTCTTTTTCAAGTTCAAAGAATAGAGGAATGGTGAATTTTTGTGGTATCAACCTACCTCCAACGAATCTGTAGTAGGATATGAGGTTTGGCTATGGGGTAGGATCCTTTAGCTCCTGGGCCTCTTCCTCTATTTTTTCTTGAGTAATTCCTTCCTCTTTTCCTTCCCTTTTCCCTTGCAGCTTTTCCTTCTCTTTTTTCTGTGTTTCCTATAGGTTTGACAGGTTTCCAATAGGATTGCTTCTACTTCCTGTGGGTCTAATTGTTTTTCTTGTAGGAGACCTTTACCTTTTTTTGAGGATGACTTGGTGATAGGTCTCCTAGCATAGGTGATTGGTGACTTGGGAGATGTTCCTTCTCCTTCCTTCTTCCCTAGAGGGCTTACTTTCTCTTGTTGTTTTGGTGATTCCTCTATGACAATTGGAGTCTTGGTAGGGGTTTGAGGTCTCCCTTTTTTAATCTGGGTGCTCTTCCTTGTCCTAAAGTAAAGTGGAGTTTTCCTTTCTCTCTTTCCCTTTGATTTGACATGTGTACTTAGGGCAGTTAGAGCAGCTGTTGCCTCCTTCTCTATAGGCTCTCGAGACACCCTTGGTGATCCTTCTTCTTCTCTGATCTATTTTTAGAATTTTGTTTAGCCTCCTGTACTTCATCCTATTTTTCATCTTCTTCTTCATCCTATTTGTCTTCTTCTTTTCCATTCTCTATTTCTTCTTCTTTGTTAACCTCTATTTCTTCTTCCTTTTCATCCTATATTTCTTCTTCTCATTCACTAACAGTAGGGCTTCTGTCATACTCAATCACTTGAATTTATCCTTCTTCTTGCATGTCTGCAAATGTTGACCATGCAATAGGGATTATTAATTTGTGTAGAGCATATTCAAGGATGATTTTGATCAACCCATGATGTGCTAGCTGCTAATGTTTTCCTCTTGTACCTTGATGCTTATGTCTATTATTGATTGTAACAGAAAATAAGGTACACTAAGTCTATTATGAGGAGGTATCTCTTCTCCAAATATTAGCTCATGGAGGAGCCTAAAGTGGTATCCATACACTACACTGTATCTACCTTCACAGGAAATTTACTTGATGATGTGGTAACTTACCTCATTCCAAGGATATTTATTTATCTCCCTTCTAACACCATTTTTTTATTCAATTGGTTCTTCTCCTTCCAAGAATTTTTTTTCATTGCAAGAGTGTTGTTAGTCTTGTCCTCTTTTCTCCATTGCAATCCTAGGGGGAGTGTAGTTATCATGCTAATACTCTCAGGGCTGATTTCTACTAATAAACACTTCATTATAATAGTGGCACTAGCTCTAGTGAGAGGTATGAGTGACATTGCAAATTCTCTAGCCACATCATCATCGTATCCCCTCAGTAGCTCAAACAACCCCATCCATTGATGCCTTGTAAATATTTCTACCACAAGAGGATGTTGGTGTATTCTGGTTGTGTTGGTGGGCTCTCTTTTGTTGAAACCTCCTGTCATATTTTCTGGCAATTCTTGTTTGAGTGAGGTTTGGGTGGCTATAGTTTAGGAACTCTGGTAGGTGATGAGGTTTCAGAATTTATCCTTCACTAACCTTCACATAATCATCTCTAACTTTATCCGTATAACAAATACTCAAAAGGGTGGGCTAGTAATAGCACTGATCACACTGGTTGGTATACCTTTGGCACCAATCACACTGGCTGGTATACCTTTTTAAGTCTTGGTAGAGAGTGGGCCAGTAATAGCCAGATTGTAGTACCTTAAATGCTATTCTTTTGGCTGAAAAGTGACCTACACAAGGCCCATAGAGACAAGCCAGAAGGATTTCAAAGGCTTCCTCCTCCCTGACACATCTTCTCATAATTTGATTTGGTCCTAGCTTGAAGATATTGCTGTGAATCCAAGTAAATGGGTAGCTTTTTCTTATGATGATGCCCTTTTCCTTGGAGGACAAATTTGGAGGGAACTGTGCAGATACCAAGTAGTTTTCTATGTTAGCAAACCATAGAGAGAGAAATGAAATGGTGAATAAATTTTCATCTAGTAGTTGATCATCAACCATTCCTTCCTCCCCTGCAGGAAAAGTTAATCTGGATAAAAAATCTACAACTACATTATCTTTGCCAGGCTTATCAATAATAGTTAAATCAAATTGTTGCAATAAAAGTAATCTTCTATTAATACATGCATTTACGTCAGGTTTTTTCATCAAGTATTTAATTGTAGCATGGTCGGTATGTACAAATGTTTGGTAACCATTAATGTAATGTCTAAATTTATTCAATGAATGTACAACAACTAGGAGCTCTTTTTCAGTTACTGTGTAGTTTAACTCGGATTTAAATAGATTCTTACTGATGAAGTAAATGGCATAAGGTAGCATGTCATCTATCTGGCCTAGAGCTACTCCTATATCTTTATAAGAGGGATCGGCATGAATGTGAAAAGGAAGAGCCCAATATGGGCCTCAGAGAATAGTTGCAGTAGTCAACTTTTCCTTTATGGTGTCTATGGCTTCTTGTCAGCTTTTTAACAACAAAAAATTCAGACTCTTTGGCCAATAAGCCAAATAAGGGAGAAGCTAACTTGCTGAAATATTTTATAAATCCCCTATAGTATCCAGATAACCCTAACAAACTTATAACATCCATTTGATTTTGTGGATTCGGAACCCTTTTGATGATGGCGATGTTATTTGGGTCTACTTGCAGTCCTTCATGGGATATTGAGTGACCTAGAATAGTCCCTGCAGTCATCAAGAACTTGCAATTTTTGGGACTAAGGGATAATTTCATTTCAATGAATTTGTTTAACACCTTTCCTACGTTAGAGAGCCTCCTAGAAATGACACCCAAAGGGTGTGAAATCATCCATATAAATTTCTACTGCGTCATGGACAAGCTCTTCAAAGATACTTAGGACTGCTTTTTGGAAAGTGGCAGGGGTATTGCATAGACCAAAAGGAAGGACCCTATAAGAAAAAGTACACCAAGGATAGGTGAAGGTGGTTTTATCCTGGTCCTCTAGGCTGATCTGGATTTGATTGTACCCCATGAAACCATCTAGGAAAGAGAAGAACTTCTTTCCTACCAGACGATATAACACTTGGTCAATGAAAGTAGAGGAAAATTGTTGTTCTTTGTGGCTTTGTTTAGCTCTCGGTAATCCACAAAAATCCTCCACTTTCCATTTTTCTTTGGAACCAGCACCAAAGGAGACACCCACTCACTATCTGAGATAGGGTAAATGAATCCTCCATCCAATAACTTTTATTGGCTTGTTGGGGCTTGACCCAGGTTTGGAGTTAATTAGGCAAACAAATCCCTATACTACTGGCCCTTTTGGCAACAGTTCGCAGAGCATGGACTGAGGTCTCACCCGAAGTAGTATGGGAGGGTACTAGACCCAGGTTTCCACACCCTTGAGATATATGATAGGTTTGATTGGTCCCACTGCTTGTCCCTACGCATAGGTCACTTCACACACTTCCCTGTTCCTCACGCCCTAATACACTGTCCTCGCGCAACCCTAACTACGGGTTATGGAGCTTCCACATTGCTAGAGCCGCACTCTACACTATTACCCGACATCTTACTTATCTTCCTATACCAGTTAATTACCTTTGTGTACTTGGATGTCTTCATTATAATTAGTTATACAAAACATTCATATAAGTTCGTGGAATAAATAAATAGTCTACTTGCAAATTGAACCCAATCATATATTAAACAGGAAACGATGCATAGAAATGTAGTAAAATTGTCTTTATTGATTATTCCAATAGTTACAGACTCGACCTGCCCTACCCACTCAGCTGCAGGAATTTGTGCACTCAGATGCAGACTACTTGGCCTCTGCGCACTTAGCTACAGAGCCTTCCCCTACTCTACGACCGAGAGACACAGTTTACACTTTTTCTCAATTACTTAGACTTCTCATGTTCTTCTATCCTTTTTCTACACTTAGAGCCTCACTCTATTTATACAATCCCATGGTCCATGGACCATGGGTAGGTCTATTAAGCTGACATTAAATTACAAAAAGAGGGTGGACAACCCTATGACTCTATAATTTCGTGCTCTATGCCCACAATTCACAGAGCTTTTACAAAAAGATTTGGTTAAAACTTGGGATTTAAGCCCCAAAACATGCCTTGGGGGGATTCCATGCCCAATAGGCCCCCAACACAAACATATTGACTCACCCTTGAGTCACTTTGTTGGCGTGGAGATCTTTGTGTGGAGTCCTTCCAACTCTACTCGAATTGCTGGAAGGTCGGTAGCACATTGAGCTACTTCCTTTTGGATCTACTACATGCATTGTTCCAAAATCGTAGTGTCAGAAGTGCTTCTCTGCATCTGTGCCTATATTCCCTACATGTGTATGACCTTGCCTTCAATTTCTACTATTCACTAGGTATCCTCTCATTCTAGGGAGACCGTAGTTGGCTACAGTCGATGCCTACATCATCCGCCCAGCTGGGAACATGACCATAAAGAATGGACACATGTCCAAGCAATTAATCCTATATCCTCCTACCCAACCCTTGCTAGAACATGATCTACCTCTCTGGTTGGAAGAGGAGGATGAGGATGAAGTTTATTCTGCACCACTTTGTGCATTAGAAATCACCATGGGGGGGAACTGCAAGATGAGGATGATATGATTGAAAATTTGATTCAGAATCCACCCCCAATGTATCACCATTAGAAGACATAGTAAGAGAAACCAAAAACACCCCCTCAACTGATCTCTGTGTGGCAGACTCCACTTTTCTCCATGTTAAAAATATATAATTCGGCCCAGAAAGAAACTTGAAAATCAATCCATCCATCTCTACTTCCTAGGATAAGGAGCTATGCAACATTCTGAGAAAACATTTAGATGTCTTTGCCTAGAGTTATAAGGAGATGAAGGGAGTGCACCCCTCAGTATGTACTCATCATATATACATCAAGGAATATTGCAAGCCAGTCAGGCAACCTCAAAGGAGGATGAACCCAACATTTAAAGATATTGTTAGGGAAGAACTACAGAAATTGCTTGATGCAAGGTTCATCTATCCCATCTTTGACAGTGAATGGGTCTCTCCTTTGGTGCTAGTGCCAAAGAAAATTGGTAAGTGGAGAATCTATGTCGACTATCGGGAATTGAACAAAGCCACCAAAGAGGACCATTTTCCTTTACCTTTCATAGATCAAGTGTTAGAGGTCTGGCAGGGAAAAAGTTTTTCTCTTTCCTAGATGGGATTAATGGGTACAATCAGATTCAAATCATCCCACCAAGATAAGACTAGTTTCACTTGTCCTTGGGGTACCTTTGCATACCGAGTCATTCCTTTTGGTTTCTGCAACACTCCAGCCACTTTCCAAAGAGTGGTATTGAGTATATTTTCTGAACTGGATCATGATGCAGTAGAAATATACATGGATGATTTTACCCCTTATGGCTCTAACTTTCAAGAAGCTTTATCTAACTTAGGAAAAGTTCTAGATAAGTGTATTGAGATGAGCCTATCCCTCAGACTGAAAAATGTGAATTTTTTATGATTGAAGGGATCATGCTAGGTCATGCAATATCTCAACAAGTATTATAGGTGGACCCCAACAAAATTGCCATCATCCAAAGGGTCCCACCTCCTCAAAAGGTGAGAGATGTTAGAAGCTTCCTAGGCTTAGCTGGATATTATAGGAGATTCATTAAAGACTTTAGCAAGATAGCCTCTCCTTTGTTTGGCCTCCTAGGCAAAGATGTTGAATTCATATGGTCAGAAAACTATCAGAAAGCCCTAGATACCTTGAAGAGAAATCTAGCGACTGCCCCAATTCTCAGAGGCCCAAACTGCGCCCTACCCTTTCACATTCACACAGATGCCTTGAACAAAGAAATCGGAGAAACCTTAGGACAAATTGATGAAAAGTTACCTTATGCCATATACTTTATAGGCAAAAACTTGTAAAAGGAAAAGTTAAACTATACATTGACCAAGAAGGAACTCCTAGTTGTCATGCATTCCTTAAACAAATTCAGACATTATATCACACAGGATATCAAATCTTTGTGCACACTGATCATGCTGCAATTAGATATTTAATGAAAAAGCCATATGTAAATGCTCGCATTATTAGATGGTTGCTTTTACTATAGCAGTTTGATCTGAACATTATTGATAAGCCTGGTAAAGAGAATGTTGTTGCTGACTTTTTGTCTAGACTAAATTTGCCTGCAGGTGAAGAAGGAATTGTGGATGACCAAATGTTGGATGAATGCCTATTTTCTATATCAGTACCCTCTCCATGGTTTTTTGATATAGCAAACTACTTGATTTCAGCACAGTTCCCACCACTCCTATCCTCAAAACAGAAGAGCAAGATAGTAAGGAAAATCGCCCCTTTCACCTAGATCGGAGGCAATCTCTTCAAATTTGGCCTAGATCAGATCTTAAGAAGGTGTGTGAGGGAAGAGGAATTCTTTGACATCCTACTAACCTATCATGATGGGCCTTGTGAAGGTCATTTTGCAGTAAAAAGAATCGCCTTCAAGATATTGAAAGCATGCTACTACTGGCCCACTCTTCATCAAGATGTGAGGAGATACATGAGCCAGTGTGATCGGTGTCAGAGGATGGGGAAACCCACTCCAAAGGATGAAATGCCCATGCAACCTCAAGTGAATTTTGATCCATTCGAGAAGTGGGGCATGGACATTATGGGGCCTATCAACTCCCCTTCAAAGCAGAAGCAGTACATCATTGTGTGCACTGACTACCTAACAAAATGGGCAAAGACAAAAGCAATCAAAGAAACGACAAAGGAAAAAGTAGTTGATTTTCTGAGGGAAAACATATTCTATAAGTTTGGGTATCTGAGAGAGTTGGTCACAGACCAAGGCAGCTAGTTCACTTCCAACCTTATTGAACATCTTCTCACATATCATAAGATCAAGCACAGGACTTCCACCCCTTACCATCCACAACCCAATGGGAAAGTGGAGGTCATTAACAAAGCATTAGAAGGGATCCTAACCAAGGTAGTGAGCAGCAATAGAAAACACTGGGCGGACAGCTTAGTTGAGGTCACTTGGGCCTACAACACAACATGGAAGACCACCACAGGGTTCAAACCCTATGAACTGGTCTATGGGAAGAAGGCTTTGTTGTCAATAGATTTTGAATTCAATACCTTAAGGATGGTAGCTTAGCTGGACCTAGACCTCAGCCATGCACAGAAAGAGATATTACTTTAGCTTAATGGATTGGATGAATATAGATTGCAAGCCCTTCACCATATAGAGGTAGTTCAACTTCAGAGAAAGATATGGCATTATAGAAAGATTAGGGAGAAGAAATTCCAAGAGGGATATTGGACGCTACTCTATGATTCAAGATACAAGGATTTGAAAGGCAAGTTGAGGACAAGATCGATGGGACCCTACGTTGTGGATAAATGCAATGATAATGGTTCAGTTCTGATCAGAACCATTGATGATGAAGCCATCCCCATGCTTGTCAATGGACATCGGTTGAAATTCTACAAGAAACCCCTCTCCAAGTGTGAGTTTATTGAAGATTTGAATAAAACAGTGATGGTAGTGGAGCATGTCTTAGCTTCCACTTCACCAACTCACTGAAGAAAAAAGAAAGAAATAAAGACTCAAGTGAAACCCTCCATGAGGTGCTTGAGTCCCATCATTGAGTTGAAAACCTCTTCTAAGGCAGCCCAGTGATGTCAAAAGAAAAAAGAATAATGGAAAAGAATAAGATCTCTAGGTGAAAACTTCCCTTGGAGGTGCCCAGGGTAGGAAACTAAGGTGAAAACTTCTCTGAGGTGCCTTAGTTGTTTTAGAAAAAAAAAAAAAAATGAACTTTTATTGCATTGCAAGTTTGCAGGAGGACCACAGGGAGTAGAAGAAGGTGCCAAGGGGACCCTGAAATTCACACTAGCATACATATTATCTTCTCCACACCTTCCTCCATCATTTTTTCTATCTCTTTCACCCCTCTGTACCTCTTCTTCCAAAACTGTGTTTTCTACAAGAGGCTCTGTGTTTTCTACATGAGGGTCCTGTAGGAATTACATAGAGCCAAAAATGTCTACATAAGGCAGTTTGAGGGACAAGAAAAGCTTGATGGGGAACCCATAATCCCTCTTACCATCTTCAAACCTCCTTGCCATCATTTCCAACTCTGCATCACACTCCAAGCATCATTATTTTCTTCCCTTTCCAAGAAAAAACACAGAAAAACAGTTTTTGAGTTTTGAATATATATCTATATATATATTATATATATATATATATTATATTATATATATATATATATAATATATATTATTATATATATATATATATATATATAGATATATATATATAAGGGAGGAAAAGGCCCACATCACTTTACCTGAAGCTTACCTACTATCCCTCCATCATGCATCTCCACCTTTGGAATCATTCTCGAGCTCCAAGCACAGGGAAATCGTTGAAGTATCAAGAGGAGAAGCAGCTACAGGAGCTCCTGTAGGAATTCCTATAGCAGTTGATCCCATAGAAGTCATCCACTAGCAACAAGGGATAGCAAATTTGAAGGTTGAAAAGGCACATGCAGCTTAGCTCTAGCAAAACAAGAACCTACAAAAGCACACAACAACACATTAGCAAGTAGAGACAGCATGCATGAATTAAAATGAAGGCATGCAACAGAGAAAGCCACAACACCTCATAGTCGATGGCAGCAAATACACTTGGATCACAAGCAAGTAGCTAAATCACTCCTCTATTTGCATTTGTGTACTTAGAAATCATGCGAAGGAAATGAGATGGTTGAAATCGAAAGAGGAAAAGGTGGCCAGTTAACTTGGCCACCTTCATGTAGTTGACTCTGCTTAACCGAGATGTCACCCACACGTGCACACAGTCAACTCAAGCAAAAGATGCCAAGGACAAGTAGTGGGAGGAAGAGTTAACTGCGATGCAATAATGAGGGATGATTACGAGGAGGGGGCATGATCACCAAGCAATTGGGGACCAACGGTCCTAATTCAGGCAACGTACACCTTGCCAGCTCAACACTCATAATCAAAAATATTCATAAAGGGTAATGAACACTCCTCCCTGAGCATTCTCACCACATTTTCTTTAGCTTCTCCTCATAAATCATCCACACAGTAGTCTTCTTATGCCCCCATAGCCTCGTAACCACCATCCTCCATCAATTTCATCCATATTTTTGCTCTCGACATTTTCTACAGGAGCACCTATAGGAAATCTACAGGAGGGATAGTGGGCTTCTAGAAGAGGGGTAGTGAGTCATTTTGAAGGGAGGAAACATGATTTGTGGCATGAATTTTAGTCTAAAGAGGTGGGGTTCATGAATACTCTCTACTCTCTGTTGAATACCAAAATGTGAAAGGGTTGTTCTTAAATTGAAAGTGAAAGGAGACTTTAGGAGGGTAGAAATACATAGAAAAAAATTATGTTGTTAAAATAAATAAATAAAGCACAATCCCCTCTGTTTTTCTATTTCACTCAAAATTCTTTGTCTCCACCTCCATATCTGGTTTTTCAAAAATAAGTACAAGCAGTATGATAGGGGGGTTTATGAGGAAAGAGCCCACTAATTCCACTAGGCTCCACGCACATCCTCAAGTGTTGAACATATTTACAAGGGCCAACTAGATGAATTTCTTTGAGAAGTTTAGAGGGTTTGATGATGAAATTTCTTATAAATTTTCTCTCTCTCTAGTCCCTCACACAAGAACTCATGCTACTGTAACCATTAGAGGCCTCTCCATTGAAATAACCCTTGAATTCATCAGTAGGGTCACTACCCTTCCTCTTGCTTTGCCTTGGATTAAAGATGAGAAACCAATTGGCTAGGCTGCCAAGAAGAAATTTTTCCAAGAATGAAACCCCTGTTGAAGACAAAAATGGAATTAGGAGGGATAGTATACCATATCCCTAAGATGAGGTTAGCTACCAAGTGATCAAATACATTTCTTGCGAGGGGAGGTACAACATTGTTTATGGATACCATTTCAAAATCCTCCAAGACTTGAGGTATGGCATGGATACCCCAGCACATGAAAAGCTCAGTATCCCTTATTTTCTCCTACAATCCCTCATTAACTCCAGCACTAAGGTGTAAGAAGGAAATTCACAGCAGCTAGCTCACCATGGCCTAATCAACATCCTAGTAGAAGAGGCCCTCCATACCCTTACACTCCCTACAACAAGGGAAGTTTTCAGAAACATTACAGCTAAGGACGACATCAAGTCATTAACCTATGGTGTCAGTCTTGCTATCAGTGAGGAGGGAGAATAGAAAGGAGGAGAAGATGAAGCTAGTGATGACATAGCAGAGCAAGAGAGGAAGGAGGAAAGAAAAGAAATAGAGTAGGAGGAGAAAAAAGAGACAGAAGAGGGTGAAAAAGAGGTAGAGGGGGCAGAGAAAAGAGAAGAATCCCATAAAACTTTGGAAAGAGAAGCAACAGCTACCCTCACTACCCTTATTACACCAAGCATGCAGAAGCAAAAGAGGAAAAGACAAACCTCCATGTATTTCAGGGCAAGGAAGAGTACTCCAATTAAAATAGGCAAACCTCAGCCCTCATCAAAGACTCTCATCCACATTGAAGATTCACCATCTGTCAAGGTGAAAGAATCTCCTTCAAAACACCCATAACCTATGAAAGAGGGACTACAAGGCCTTCTACATGGAAGGGGAAGGCAATTCTATAGGACC
Source organism: Pinus taeda (assembly GCA_000404065.3). Taxonomy (NCBI): domain Eukaryota; kingdom Viridiplantae; phylum Streptophyta; class Pinopsida; order Pinales; family Pinaceae; genus Pinus; species Pinus taeda. Next base: position 18,621 of record APFE030338613.1, read on the forward strand.
AAAAACCAGACCTACAGGAGGCTGAAACAGTTTTACAAGAGACACTGTCCAAACTACAGGAGACTCAAAGCCTTGAGGAAAGGATAGGAGGATAGACAGAGGTGAAAGAAGAAGCACACGAGCTACAAGAACCTAACCCCCAACCTAATCTTGACCACTATTACAGAATACTTGAGGGAGGTAAGATAATCCCACAAAAATTTTCAATTCCACTATTTTTCAAATTGGAGAAAGGGAGAGTGAAAACACATAGGTGGATACAGATAGCCAAATCCAAATGAGTTGAGGATATTGGCCACATGGAAAACAAACTTAGGGAAATGGGCAGGGAATTGAGTGCTCTCATAGACAGAGAAGCTATCACAAGAAGCCACATTAAGAAAGAGAATGAAATACTAAGGAGGCAGCTACATGAGAAAGAGACTCATTTGGCATACATGGCCAGCTTATCCATGAAGGCATTGCAATGCAGAACACTAGCCAAATCTTATGGTCTCTATCTAAAGGATAAATGGCTTCAATTCCAAATAAAAACTTGGGCACAAAGAGGCACAATGCCTTTCCAAGATTACAGGCAGTTCATGGATTTGTGTGACCAAAGCACCTCCAAGGAGAAAGCAAAGATGGTAGAGTTCTATCTACATAACATGGCCCTCACAGACCTAAATGTGTGGGACCCCAATGCCAACCTAGGAGATCTGTAATTAATGGCCATGGCATCATGGATTAACCATGAAGAATTGATGGCAGCAGAAATGAAAATATTGATGATAAAAGAGCATAAGGAACCATTAATGATAAGAGCTGAGCCATCAGATCCTATGGCACTCATCAACACACACAACCTGCTTGCCAATGACCCTTAGATTTCCCCTAAATATCTAGCGAATTAGGCACAAGCCATTGCACACATTGAAGATATGCAAAGGATACTTGGGGATGACTATGTGCATGCATGTATGAGAATATGGAACACCCTACCCCACAGCTTGCAGATCAAAGAATACCATTCTCCCATGAGGTTGAGGGAAACATTGGAAAGAGTGCCAATGTACAAGCACTCCACGCAAAGGTTGAAGATCAATTGGATTAGCTTCAAACTGAGTCCTCCACTCCTATTAGGCATGCTAGAAGGCAGAAGAGAAGAAGAAGAGAAGGAGCAATGGAAGGACATAGATAGAACAACAGGATTTTATGGAGAACGTGATCAGACCACATAAGAAGCTTGGAATGCTAGGGAGGCCAACAGGGCCATAAAAGATGAAGAGATTGACTAGGTTTCTCAGAGGATGAGTAACACCTTCAGTAGTGGGTGGTGATGAGACTCATAAATGGGTAATTATATCGGCTCATCTTACTTCCTAACCTAGTCAAATCAACCATTCTCTTATCTTATTGTATCATTTTCTGATTATATTTATGCTTATAGGGTGAGTTGAGTTATTTATTATGCCATGTGGTCTAACATGTATTTAATTCAGATTATTAATGGATTTTGAGGTCAAATTCAAGGATGTAGTGGCCAAAATGCAACAATAACTCGAAGTGGATAGAGGAAAGGACTTATTGGAGGGAATCTCCCTCATTTATTGTTCCTCAGTTTGAATTCCCCTTCATTCAGCTTAGAGTACAAGCAGACAAATCATGCACTAGAAGGCAGCCGAGCAAGTGGAAGATGATTAAGAATTATCTTGAGTTTTGGGAGCCAAGCCTCCCTAATTTTAAGGAAGTTGTTGGTAGCTTCAGATGTATAAGTAGAGAGGCCTAGGGCCTCACTAGGGTCAACTTTTTGCTTATGTAAACTCTGCTCAATTTCGAGCTAGCACTGAGTTACCTCAGAGGCTGAAGCTCTTGGGTTAGGGCTCAATCCAAGCATCCAAGCTCCTGTTTACTTGTATTTGTATGCTTTACTTCAGTTGTAGATTAGTTTGTTGTTATATGTATTTCTTTTATGGTTAAGAATAGGTTGCTTTTGATGATTTAGTAGTTTGCTTCCATTTGTGCTTTCTGTAGTAGGTTAAGAAGTGATCAGAGAAGATTCAAAAGGCTAGAAATAGTGCCTTGGCCTTTCTTCCTCCCTCTGGGACCATGATTTGAGGCAAAAACTCTCTTCTTGCCCCAAAAACACAGATTTTACTCATTCTTAGGAATTCTAGTGTTTGCAACTCTCTAGTAGGTTGATAGCTCAGTTTTGATTTGCTTTAGATCTTCTTGATCAAGTTCACTTCCTGATTTACAATAGTCCTCTTGTATGCTTTCCTTTCTTACAACATTTCCTTCTATGCATCATAGTTTAGGTCATTTTAATGTAAAACTCTGTTTTTCCTAGAATGCACTCACTTCTTTAGTTGCTTGGTTTTCTTGGCTGATCGTCAGTTTCTATGTAGTAGATCTCTTCCAGAAATAGGCCAGCTTACCAGAAATCACACCCTCCATTTGATCCATTCCCTATAGGTCTCCCAAATCTCACCTTAATTATGCCCTAGTTTCCTTCATTTTTCATAGAGCTTCTTCCTCTCTCCTTGAACAAACCCAATCATTTTTCTCTCTCCTAGTGATTCATGGTAGACCTTAGGCATCCTACAACCTCATTCCAACCTTCATCCACCTTTTCCACCCACTCTTACGCCCTCAAAATAGTGAAAATTGCTCTCTGCCTCCTCCTGTAGTTTCCCTATTTTCCTCCTATAGTTTTCCTGTGTCCTCCTGTAGTTTTTCCTGTAGGCTTTCTTTTGAAGGTTGAGTGTGGGAAAAGTCTCTAGAAGGCCACCTAAGACCTCCTAGGACCCATCCACACCATCCTACATCCTCCCAAGCTCCAAAATCGCCCTCTAACGCCACCTCTTCGTTGCCACACTCACACACAACAAAGTAAATGCATGTTAAATTCCCATAAAAACACACAAAAATCCAAAAATATGCTTTTTCTTATTTACTTCTAGAAATAACATGGTTAGATATTGTTTACTTGAGTAGGTAATGGCATTTATTTCATGATTTTCATAGTGTTTTTGGCAAATGTAGAATTAGCTTGTTGATTAGGGTTTACTAGGTTTTGCATTACATTCCCGTCTTTCTCCTTTCTATAGTTAGAATAGCATCTGTAGAGTAACCTTTCCTTTCTTTCATCATACATAGAGCTTCTTCTGAAATCTATAGAAGTTGGCTTGAGCTCCTAGTGATCTTGCACTAGGTGACCAAGTGACAACTTGCAGTGAGAACTAGTACTTGTGCATATAGCACTGACCCTTCCAAGTTTGTTACGAACTATCGGGTTGATAAAAGTAAAGTTGGTAGCCCAAGAAGTGCAACATTCTTGCTGCAATACTGATGCTCACCAGTTGTTTGGGTTCCAATTTGGTTGGGCATGCATTTGAGGTTGTTTAGGTGGAGCAGGGTGTAAAAGTTGTGGTTGAATAGGAGGAGAAGGCAATAAAGCTAGAGCATTGTTGTAAAGGGGCCTCCAACACTGGAGTGGTGCATTCCAATGAGGCTGTGGAGGAGTATATGCCTGAAATGGCTAGTTGGTCGGCTAGGAATGGTACTGAGGTGTGTAGGTTTTAACCCTGTACATAAATTACCTGCATACGAATTCTAAATCATAGAAAATAAACAATGTGAGAGCATAACACATAAAACACATATACACAGAGATTGTACCCTGGATCCAAAAACTGGGACTACGAGCTTTATTTTTCATTATGTTCCTTTCAATGTTACACTACATATTTATACATGCTAAAGCATCCAATACCATGGACCGAAAACCATCACGTTCAAAACCATCGACTGAAAACCATCGCATCCAAAACCATGTGCAAAAATCATGCAGAAAACCATAGGTAGCTCCACCCAACTTAATATAGGGTCCAAAAAAAAATTCCCAAGGCACTGTCCCAGACCCCAGACATGGGGGGCTACTACTCCACCATGATCCCCCAATTGTGCAATCGGCACAACAAAGGTGGAGCCCCCCCCCCCCCCCCCTCTAATGCCCCAATTCACTACGTGGGCTAGTTGTGGAAACAATATAACACAACCCAACAAGGTGCAAAAGACCAAGGAGGGATGAGCAGGGGGGCCCCAAGAGGAAATGGATGTGTTTTTGTTAGGGTTGTAATATGCATAGTATGACCCTTGCATTCCCTATTGGTACAGTCAAGGCCCATGACACCTCCTTTATTTTATGTAGCAGAGTTGTTCAGTCACCCCTTCAGTTCCCTAATACACAACTTTTAGTCCAGGTAGAGAAGGGCATTTGTCTGTGGAGTAGTTTTCTTCACAGACAGAGAAGATTTCTATAAGGTTTAATGGAAATTCATTCCTAGGGTGCCTCCTTGTGCATATGGGGCAGAAGATGGCTAATTCTCTCTCTTATTCATCCTGATTTCTCTTGATTTTCATAGTGTCCATCTATATGGAAAGGGTTTGCAACATTTCACTCTTGAAGTATTCCAGGATATTTCCAATTTCACCTTTTATAGATGTGTTTGAAGAGGATGAGATGGCCACTAGTTGACTACCCCTACCCTTTTTCCTAGCTACCCTAGAATGGTTCTTAAAGACGGTCTTGATATCTTCATAGGGTAGCTAGTGGATGTCCCCTCTTGCTAGTAGATTTAGGGTATCCAAAAGATCTTCCCTGACCCCCTTGAGTAGGACTAGCTTCAATGGCTCAAGATCAAGTGTGCACCTGGCCCTTTTGTAGCTAAGCTGGAACATTTCCTCATAATATTCTAAGGACTCATCATACCCCAAGGTCATCCTAAAAATTTCCTCTTTAGTGTCTTTGGACCTACAGTAGTCCCGATACCTTTTATTGAAATCTTGTTGCATCTGAGCATAGGTGGTGATGTTATCCCCATGTAAACCCATGAGCCAGCATAGAGCTGCATCCTTGAGACTGGATGGGAATAATTTCAACTTCTGATCACCAATGGTGTAATCATAAGTTTTGCATATGACAACAAACTCAAACAAGAAAGTATCTGGATCTTCTGAGGTCATGCCATGGAAGTGAGGAAGAGCATAGGGGCTTATGTTTTTCATACTAGCATCCCCATTGGTTTCTCTTAAGGGAAAACAACCCTCAATTCTTCCTCTATCGCCTCTATTATTTCTATTGTCAGTCATTAGGTCAGTTGGAATGGGTTCTCCTTCTTCTTCTCCCCCTGTAGGCTTTTCAAAAATCTTTGGTTTTTCGCTTAAGGGGTCCTCCAATTCACAGCCACCAAAGAAGAGGGAAGGTTGGCTATTTGAAGTGATGGGGTATTTGGTAGAAATTTTCCTAAGTTATCCCTATTCCTATGAGGCATGAAAGAAGTGTTTTTTGTTTTGTTCTTTTTTTCAAGCTTTAATAATAATTGAAGAATCGAAAAGACAAAATGAATGGAAACTAATTTTTGAATGAGATCACTTGCAGAATGGAAAGGAAAACAAACCAACTTACAATTAATTTTGCAAAAATGAAGTTAATAGCAAAATGGAAGAGATAAGAAATAGAAGAAAGAAAGCAGAAATCACAAATACTCAGACATCTCCCTCACAACGACACCAAAAATGATGAGTGCCAGTATTGCAGCAAGAATGTTGCGACTTCTAGGGCTACCAACTTTACTTTATCAACCTGGGGTTCGTATAAACTTGGATGTGACAGTGTTGTATACACAAGTATATGAAATGGGTATAGTCTTTTTCTCTTTGAGTTGGCGATAGACCACTAGGTTTTCTCAAACCAGCCTTCTATTGATTTAGAAGAAGTTTGATTACTAATGGAGAAAGGGGAATTTTATGCTAATTGAGAGAATTGAAATATTGTCTACTACAGTAAAGAAAGACTAAAATAAATTCTTTAAACACACCACTCATCTGGCTATTTGTTAATAGATCTTGCTTCAGAATAATTCTAAGATAATACCTGTGTAACCCTAACTATCCTAAGCATGAAATCTAAGATCATCAAACACTTTACTGTTGTGTATATGAATGACCACAATAGCCTTTTTATTTTTGTCCTTTTTATGAAAATATGAATGCTAACTCTTTTTGATTGTATGGAAGGTGGGTTAGGTGTGGAGGGAGATGGTTGTGAAGGGTTAGATGACTTGAGAGGCAAGCTAGGGTTTTCTCCTATCTTTCTGAATGCATTTTCCACCAATCGGCTTAAAAATAGGCAACTACAGGTCGTCCTACAAGATTTCCTAAGGCACCTAAAGGATGTCCTAATGCACCTGCAGGATCCTTTGTATTCCTACAGGATCAGGCCGAAAGCACAAGGAGTGGTTTGGAAGATGGTGTAGGGCTTATGGAAGGTGAATTATGGAAGGAATAAGGCAAGGGAGTGGCTAGGACTTCCTTAGAACCCAAACCAAAGTTTGTAAGATGGTTGGATTTTCTCAACAAACATGGAGAGTGGTTCTTATGGAATGATAAATTGGTTTATGGACTTAGTGGCTTTTGGTGATCATGGATGGATGAGGTTGTGCTAGTGCTACTGACATGAGATCTTCCTGCACTATTGAAACTCCTGAAATACGCACATCATTGGCATTTACCCATGAATCATGTCAAAACAAGAAAGATTTCCAATCAACGTAAGAAAACAGAATTCCATTTTTCATTTGCCTAGTTCATTCATCTAAATACTTGTAGCATATTATGAAATACTATGAAATCTAATACAAATCTGGAGATATCATAAATAACGATTGAAACCTATCCTTAAAAACTAAAAAAATGATGGCCTAATTAGCTAAAAACCCTACATTCCATAAGAAATTTGAATTTTGTCTTTTTGGGGCTAAATAGGTGTTTTTCCTCAAACCATGGTCCCTGCAGGGAGGAGTGAGGAAAGATCCACTTGCTATCAGCCTTTTTGGTATTTCTTTATCTCTCTAAAGGTACTACTAAAGCTACACACAAATGGAAGCAAACTAATCAAATTCACCAATACTTGCAATGAGACAATGTTGAAATCAATTCAACAAGTAATCTATGAAATAAATTAAGCATACAAGTACAATAAGAAGAATCTCTACTGCTAGGGTTGGGCCCTAACCAAAGAGCTTCATCCTTCTTAGTCAACTTAGTGGTGGATCAAGGAAATGCTCATTCTAATTATCATATAAAAAAAAATACATAATAATGTTTTGCCACAAGCCTTCAATTCGAAAATGCTTAGTTCTCTTACATAAAAAAATCTGAATCCTAATGAGGCTTTAGGCCTCATTATTTATACAACTGAATTCTCCAACAAATTCCTTAAATATAGGGAGGCTTGGCTCCCAAACGCAAGATGAATTAGTTTTTAACTATCATTGGCTTGATTGCCAATGACCTTCATGACTCGAATGCCTGCAACTCTGAGCTAGTGTGATTTGATTGAGGGATATTTGAATGGGTGAGGATTTAATGAGGAAGATATGTCCCCTATAATCTTTCCTTCTTGTCTCATTCGAGTCCCTGCATCTTAATTAGCGAAAATTTCTATGATTTTCTCACTAAAAACTATAATGAATGCACATTAGACCACTAGACATAACATCTTACCTTTACTCATCTCATTAAGTAAAATATAATTAAAACATGTAAGGAATTATGAGAAGAGTTGATTTTAGTAAGATTGGAGGTGTATTAACATCCATATACTTACCCAATGATGAGCCTCATTAGATACTTGTGTTGCAGTGGTCTCTGATTCAGTTCCGGATGGTGAATCAACATAAAATCATCCCCATGGGATGATTGTAACGTGTGACGTTTGATATTGAAGGTGCGAGTGCATTAGCCGACTTCGAAGTTATAGAAATTGTCGATGATAGCAATCCCTACCTCGCACTCATGGGAATCAACTGGGCTATTGATATGAACAGGGTCATTAATTTGAAGAAGAGGAAAATGACCTTTGAAAAGAAGTCACTTAGGGTCGTAGTACCACTAGATCCTGCGGAAGGAGTGCGCTATACTCAACATCTCCATGTTTATGTAGAAAGTAAGGATGAGCTGGATCAAATATACAAGATAATAGCTCGAGATCAGGATTGGATCAATCCAACAGTAGATGGACGGATTGCATGGGATTGGGAATTTTCATGCACTTCTAAGTCAGATGAGGAATTAGAGGCAAAACCGCTTACATGAATTATCTACATTGCGATGAAATATGATGACGAAGTCATTGCACTGTGTTTCATTGGAGGTAAGAAAGCTACCTTATTATGACAGGTTGATTGATGTGGAATTGTTTTTATATGAATTTGAATGCAAAATATCAGAAGAACATCAATTCCATGCATTGTAGTTGGTGTTGTGCACTACGCTTGCATGATGGTGGGGTACACACAAGGAAAGTTTTGTTGGATGGAGGAATTACAGGGGAATGATGAAGTTACAATTTGGGCATACTAATACCAGGATGACTGAGAAGTATAGTGGGAAGGATGATCTGCACGATCACCTAGTGAACTGGTATCTCGACACAGAGCTCTGCCACAACACTGCAGAATGGGATGTATTGAGAGAAAGTTTCTTATTGACTTTCAGCTTCGGGGATGGGTTTGCAAGCATTGACAAAGCTCTTCAAAATATTAAAGCAGTTATCTTTAGGATTCCATAGGAACCTATGGAATGGACCCAACCTAATCAGAGCACCCAGATGCCCCATGCATTGGAATGCTATAATGTGACTGCTGAAGAGGAGAAAGAAGACTCGAGGACTATCCATATTCAAGAAATGGAAGGGAATCGCAAAATAGAAAGACCATAGGTAGAGAACCCAAACATCTTCGCAACTTTGAAAACAATATAGGTAAATATTGGCACTGAGGAAGAACCAAATTTCATGAAGGTTGGAGATTATTGGGATGATGCTACAGTAGACAAAGTTTTTGAATTACTTCGTGAATACCACGATCTCTTCCACCCTAAGTTTTCATATTTAAATGGCATACTTGGCAATTTGGGTGTTATGCAGATCACATTGAAGCCACATGCGAAGCCTATCAAATAAAGGCCTTATCGAATTAATCCTAAGTATATGGAGAAGGTTCACCAAGAGATGGATAAAATGATGGATGTTGGCATTATAGAACATGTTGAAGAGTCTAATTGGGCGAGCCCAATGATATTCCAAGAGAAGAAACAAAAGGGTGAAATAAGGATCTGCATAGATCTGTGGAAGCTAAATTATGTGTGTTCATGATCCATTCCCAACACCATTTACAGATGAAGTGTTAGACAATATAGGAGGGCAGGATGCATATTCCTTTACTGATGGATTTTTGGTTATCATCAAATTAAGATTACACTAGAGGATTGCAGCAAAACCACCTTCGCAACAGAGTGGGGTTGCTTTCAGTACATCGTTATGCCTTTTGGATTAAAGAATGCGCCTGCAATATTTTCCCACGTAATCATAGCAGCGTTCAAAGAATTCATTGATAAGTTTCTAGATGTATACTTTGTTAACTTGACCATGTTTGGATTGGTAAAATTCCATGCAGCAAGTCTCCACCTTATGTTGGATACATGTTGAAGATACCATATTGCGCTGAATTTGAAAAAAAATATATTATGTGTTCCTTTTTGGATATTACTGGGTCATATCGTGTGTAATCAAGGATTGTTGGTGGACCTTTTAAATATGATTGTGATTGTGAACTTGGAGGCCCCTAAGAATGTCAAGAAGTTGCACGCGACACTAGGACACACTGGATACTATAGAAAATTCATTAAATCCTATGCTCAAATTACCCCACCTATCAAAAAACTACAGAAGAAGGATGCAACATTTTGTTGGGATGAGGAATGCCACAACATCTTAGATGTGTTAAAGGAAAAGATGGTGACTGCACCAATCCTGGTATTTCTCGATTCGAAGGAGTTTCATGTACATGTGGATTCTTCTTTCATTGCGTTGGGTGCAATATGAACACAGGCAGGTAAAGGTGAACTACACCATCCTATAGCCTTCATAAGTAGGAAGTTAGAAAAAGTTGAAAAATTATTCAATGACAATGCGCGAGGGGTTGGCCATGGTCTACGATCTACAAAAATTCAAACATTATCTGTTAGGGGTACATTTCAAGATGTATACAGATCATTCTACCTTAAAGTACATGGTCAACAAGCCTGTGTTAGGGGGGGGGGGGATATTTGCAGGTTGTTGTTATTATTTCAGGAATATGATCTTGAAGTTATTCTTAAGACCGGATGGTTGAACGTCGGTCCAAACTGTTAGGTTCCTATAGCAATAGGTGTCATATTTCATGATTAGCATTAGTAGGCTTTGTAATATGTTCAGACATTTTCTGGTTGCAAAGGTTTTCCATATTGTCAAAAATTCAAAAATAAAAAATGTAAAGAGGGTATGCCCTAAAAGAAAAATCAAAGGGCAAGAAGAATGAAATGGTCAAGAAAATGAAAGAAATGAACCCCAAACAAAAGACCATGAAATTGTGCAAGTCCAAAATGCCACTACTATTCTATTTTTGCAAAGATCTGATGGTGTGCAGCTTGTTGATTTATGCTACCATGGATGAATGGCCAAATAGCTTAATCTTGGCTAGTTCATGTTTCAATTTACTAGTTTTTAGAGATAAAGAATAAGATCTGTCCAAACTATTCAATCTTGGCAGATAAATAGATAGGTAGAGAAACAAAGGAGCTCAACAGTTCAATATGAGCCCTTGGAAGAAATAAGTGTAGATTTAGATAGGTTTATCATGCAATGAAAAGAAAAAATATAAGGATTTTCTAGTCCAAATGCATCCAAAGAAAAGAAGAAAAAATGTTAGGCAAAGTAGGCTGGGTAGGTAAATTGATGTTGTTAAATGTGACTTGTGATGTATTGTGTGAATATGTTAACTTTCAATCCCATCACAAGTGAAAAACAGGTATTTTGATGCAACTCAAGTGAGGCAGGTTTTGTGACTAACTCCCCTTCACTTTTTCCCAAATCACTTACTAATTTCCCCAAAGGTATTGAGATCTACTTAAATATCCTTAAAATCACTCATCCCATTTTTCATCAGATGCCTAAGTGAAGATCCATTTACTTAGAGAAAATAGCCACATTTATTGTGTAAAAACTCCTTTTTCTTCCCTTTGGCCTAAGTTTTTATGTAAAAATTCCAAAACATTATGCTTAGCTCTATCATTTACATTTCTTTCATATTAACCCTAACTTTACTATATAACTCCCATATATAAACCCAAATCCCGTAATATGTATATATCTACAAAATCCTGCAATATTTAATATCCCCGCCCATGGTTGAAATAAAACCATATATACATTTGTCTGTTAGGAATTAACAAGGTTAATTGAAACTTGTTAATAACCTTTCTGTGCTCGAAGGATTAATTAACCCCACGTTAATTGATAAAATCAATCACCCCGTAAACCAATAAAATCGCTCCCAATACATTTAAAAACTTAAATTATGAGGTCGAGCCGCACATTAACCCTTCGCCATCTCCGTATAGCGCCCACCGTCTGATCGGCGCCCTCACATCGGACGGCTCACAATCATATCGCACCCCCCTTTGCCGCCAAACTTTACCGCCCGGGGGATTGGTGGTATCACCGCCCATACTAGGACGTGTGTCGAGCACCCACGCTGCTCATGACCCCCCCGTCCAAAACCACTTTAGCCCATAAGCGGTGCGGGGCAAAACAACTTACCTCCCTCCTGCTAACCCCTCACTAATGTCACTGCCACGTCACCATCCACCCTTCTGCTAAATGACAAGACATCACATCTTGATGACGTCATCTGACCAAAAATGCCAAAAAGCTCCGTGAAAGCCAAATTTTGTTAAAAACTCCATAAAATGTCATTTTCACCATTTTTCACTGCGAGCACTGCTGCATGCGAATTACGTCCAGTTGATTGCAAATCAAGTCCAAGTCCGCCACTTGGCCAACACTCTAGCATCCTACTCCACAATTCGTTGGTCAACCTATAGTTGCACTATTTTCCTCTGTATACCCAGGTATTTACCTGTTTTTACCAATAATCCAACAAATTGCATTTTTTCTTTGTAAATTTTACCCGAGGAGCTGAATTCAAGTTAAGTTCGGCCTGTAATTCTCAGAGAAAGGCCCCAAAATTGCTATGTAGACTAGTTTTTTCACAAAAGCCAGACCTCCAGTTTGAAAACACAAGAACCAAACATGGAAACTCCCTCAGCTCTCAATGTTGCTCCCTTGAATGCAACTCATAAAGACCAGGATTATTTGTCCTTGCCTGACAAAGATTTTCAAATTAAAGACATGACTTCTTCTATCAACCATCTTCAAACCTTCTACCAAATCAAGGACAGCCATGCAAATAACTCTGATGTTTTTGGAATTTAGGAAGCCAACCTACCTAGATATTTCCTTCCCTCTGTCCATGTCTTCCCACACATAATTCACCAATGTTGTGCCAACTATGACCCTGTCTGGAGAGTGGTTATGTGTCCTTCTGAAATGAGTAGGTCTCCTTCTGAAACTGTCCTTTTTTACATAACTACCAAATCCATCAATGAGATGATACATTTCCATCCCACTGAGCCTCCTGCCAGTCTTTCCATGGGACGTTTACTCAACCAAGCTTCTAAATTGTCCAATTCAGAGATAACCCATATTGCTAAAATGTTCATGCTACCAGAGTATTAGCCTACAGACCCACCTCCTTATCTACAAGTCTGGTTCACTAAAACAGGACGACTTATTGTTGACATGATAGCCCTAGTTTTGGGATTCAATACCGGTGAATATGTTGATGACATCACCCTAGTTCTGTTGTCAATGTTTACTCCAGGACAACCCCTTGTTGTCAAATATGACTATGCCACTTCATTGCCAACAAAATCCATGACCAATTTATAAATTTGGAAAGAGGAGTCTTCAAGTATTCATCTTTCATATACCACCTTCTCTTATACTATCATCCAGATAGGTTTCCATTTCACATCAGGAGATTGGATTCATAGGGAAACAGGAGGTCTGTAATTTTTTGGAGCTCAGTCTTCCATAAAACCTATGAGGGTCCTTACATCTACTATGAATTTATTGACTTATTTATTCACCCAGCATCCACTCTGTTGATAGGACATCCCCTTCCTAGGCTAACTGGTGACATGAAGAAGATACTACAGCTTTCCAAACAGTACAGAATAGGTGACTGGTACTTCTACCAAAATCACACAGTAATTAGAATATATGGATGTGAGCTATGCCCTTTCAGATTGCCTAGATATGTGCCCATGAGACTATTTGCACTGGAATATTTTAGATAGCTTATCAATGTAGATTTAATCCATTTCTGTAATGCAAAGAAAAAGGATCAGCTGAGAATAAAAAACCAGTTGGGCCCTTTTATCATCCATAAGAGGGAGGCATGGGAAGAGGCTAATAAGATATTAGGGGAACAACTTAAATTGAAGAAAAGTTTTTGGTGGGTGCCTTATGACCCAAATAGATTTATAAGTGACAGAAAAGTAAGAAACGGGCTGTCAGTCTATATACATCATAGAATCTCTGAATTAGAACAGTTTGCTAATCAAGATGACTGGGTAGAGGGCACATTACTAGGACAAATTAGTGAGCAAGAAAAGATGGAGATAGCTATGAAAGACCTTGAAAAAACCCTTGACCTGGACTCTTTTGGACAGGTATCTTTCAAGCTACCTCAACAAGTAGGAATTGGGACATCCTCTGCTGGAACTTCTTAGCAACCTGTATAAGAGGTCAGCACACTAGTTACAGGGATGGAAAAGGGCAAGGAAGTGGTGGACACAGAACAACCTGAAATGGCAGATCACCAGGGACAAATTCCTCCTGTTCAAACCAAAGCGACAGAGATTCCTGCATTGCAAACTCCTCTAAAAGAGGAAAAGGGTAAAAAGAGGGACAGGGAAGAGGGCACACCTATCAGTGACCCTGCAGAGCAACCAGGGACAAAAAGGCAGAGACTGAACCCTCTATTAGAAGATGAATTTATTGAGGAAACCACAGGCAGTCTTCAAGGGGAGAAGATAGTCAGTCAGGAAACATCCCTGGTAGTGGAAACATCAACTAGCTCACATAGGCAGGAGCTAGAGAGGCAGCATAGTGTGGAAGTTTCATCCACCAGGCCTCAAAGCAGGTAGGCCTCTGATATCAAAAGAACATTCATGAAGATGAAAGAAAGGAATGACCCACTCGGAAAGCATATTTACAGTCAATACCTTAAGATGGCCCCCACAAACCAGCAAAGGTTGATGTCTACCTATGACATTAAGGAGGGCAAGATTATCATGAGTTATTTTAAGCCCAAGGTGCAACAACCACAATTAGCAGCTGACTACATCAGGACAAATCTGGAGGTATTGGCCAATGATATTCATCCTATGGACCAAATTGAGCTGCATAAATAAACTGGAGAGATGGTCTACTCAACACTAGCAGATAAAGCAACGTTGGCTCACAAATTGCAAAACTCATTAAACAACACCTCTGCTCAGTTAGATTTAGAGAAAGCCTCTTCTCTAGCCAAGGACAACATGATAAAATCTTTGGAGGATATCATTATTGAGTTGGGACATGATCCTAAAGATGCCAAAGGCATTAAGGCACTAATAAAGAAGAAAGAAGAGGACATTGTTGCCCTCAGAAAACAGCTAAAAATGCCTCTTACCATGCATGCACAGACTGCAGAAGTTGTGCAATAGAAGTCAGAAGAAGACATGATGGACCTACTTATGAGGCTTAATGAGAGATTGGATGAGACAGAGCAGGCACTTGAGAAAGCTCTAAAGGAAAAGCAAGGAGAGTTGACCTCCCAACCACCTGAAGGAGTTCCTGCAGGCACAACTACCCCCTCCACATCTAAAACAACATTGCCTCCTAGTGTTCCAGCAACCATAACACAAATCATTATAGGTACATCAGCAGCAGAAACAACAACAGCACCAGGCAGTAGCACTACCATGACCACGGAGGAATTAATAAAAGCCATGGAGGAATTAAAACTCCAAGTATCTGAATTGAAATTGGTCAAGGAGCAATTGGAAAAACTAGAAAAAATCTATGACAAATCCAAGATGACTGTAGAAGAAAAGACAAGGGAGGTTAAGGCATTAGAGAACAAGGTGAGAGCATTGGAAAAGGATCTCTCTTTAGATAAGCCTCCAGGAGAAATAAAAGGCATTTTGTGGGCCAATATCAATAAATTCATTAGCAATGTGTGGAGATCTATCCAAGTCATTTATGAGTAGATTGACTTAATAGTGGCAGCCCAAGTGGAGATTCAAAAAACCAGAGCTTTATTGGGAGACATGCCTGAACAAGCTAATAGGATAATACATTTTTTGAATACCAAGACCAGTGAAGAACTAGCAGCACTGGACATCAGAGACAGGATAGGCACCATTCTGCATATCAATAAATTTATAACCATGAGAACTCTGATGCAAAATTTGGAAAGGAGATGCTAGGACATGCAGGTGGAGATTGATTCTTTCACAGAAAGATTTAAAGTTTTGCATGAAAAGGGTATGCCAAGTCTGTTGGGAAGTAATGAATTCCTGATGAGACATGTAGAGTACATGCAAAAGTTGAATAAATATGTTGCTGATCAAGTTAATGCATCATCAAGTACTTCAGCAGAGAAGGCACTCCCATCTGGCCAAGCCCTTTATGACAAATTGGAGAATTTATTTTACATTGAGCATGAGGTGAAACATCTGTTAACTATCCCACCTAATTTCTTCAGGTACACAGAGACTGATGAGACTTTAAGAAAGCTGCAGAGACATAAGTTACCAGAAGAGAAATGGTGGCAAAGTATGATGGAAATCCTGTAAACATATCTTTGGTATATTTGGTATCTTTGGTGAATTGAATGTTTTGCACCATTTACCATAAGGTAAGTAAACACAAATAAATGAAGATCGTATGAGTCAAAGAGTATCACATCAGAATCAAAGACACCCAAGAAAGCCGGAGTGGCCAGCACATAATGTTAGAGGAAAACAGCTGAACACCAACTTACAGGGGCTACAACCAACACATCTGACCAAGCGGAGCAACCAACACAGCATCATTTATTTCTTTATTTATTTCTTCCCTGTTTTCAAGACTACGTGTCTCCATCTCTTGTAAAAACAATAACTCATCACTAGATATTATCTCTGTCAGATATTTTGTAAACATATTTTGTATAAATACCTCCCCATTCGAAGTATTTGGGGTTGGTGATGCATTTCTTAGACTGCGCTATAATACTGAAATTTTCTAAATACAAAAGCTGTTGGAATCCATTGTTGCTGGACTCTTTGGATGCAGAATTGATAGCAGAGGACTTGTTACAGAATTCTTGAATCAAATTATGGATCAGTGAGTACCCTTATATCTCTTGTTTTATAGCTTTCTTGTCTATTATGTCATCTATGTTTCATGGTCTGAATAATAAAGAGAAAGATTAACTTAGAATTTGTTTAACTGCACTCTGTTTTTAGTCTTTGTTATTCTCCGTGTTTTCTTTTGAATTAAGTATAAACAGTGAATTCTTAATTGCTCATGTTTCCCTTGATTCTATCATTTTGATTATTTTCTAAGGAATCCTTAACTGCTTCTTAGTAGTTATCACTCACTTTTCCTCTGTTTATATGATGAAGGATTCTTAATTGCCCCTCATTCATTAGAGTCCATTCCATCTGATTCCAGCCTTTAAAATTGTTCCATGTTTGATTACCTTGCTCTGTAGTACCATCCTCTGTTATGAAACCATACCCATCAATCCATCTTCATAGACTCCATTAGCCCAATGGACTGAAATTCTTAGATTTATACCTCTATTTTACTAAATCTCACCATCCAACAATCAAACAAAACCCCTGAACATCATAACTAGCCTAACATCTTTTAAAACAAAGTTAAAATCATAAAGAGAGAGCCCTCTCTGGATGCAGATTGGCTAGAATCTATGTCTAAAAGATTGGTCTATGGTTACCTCGGTCGCATTCCCTTTCTTACAACTTTCTTAGGGAACAACCTGAGTGATAACACAAACCATCTGTCACAGATCGAAACTAGTGAAGAACCCAATAATTTGGTGGAAGGGTTGCCAGATGCGTAGCTATTTATAGTATGTGTCGCAGATGACCATTTTTTTGACATTATTCAATTCTTAACTACATGGATGGTGCCTAAAGGATATACAACTCGGTAGAAGAAAGGACTAGTAGTTCACGCAGCAAATTTTTCAGTCATTATGAGACATTTGTACAAAATGGGGCTAGACGAAATATTGTGGAGATATGTGTCAGAATTTGGGTGTGATAGTATTCTTGTTGAAGCTCATGGGGAAGATGCAAGAGGAAATTATGTAGGGAAATCAGCCACATAGAAGATTTTGCGCACAGGATTATGGTGGCCAACATCGCATAAGGATTCCAAAGCATATTGTAAGGCATGCAATGCATGTCAATGAATTGGAAGACCATCATGAAGGGAAAAACTACTGCTACATCCTCAAGTATATTTGTGGTCATTTGAGAAATGGGCAATTGATTTTATTGGGCCAATTCAGCAACATCAGAAGAAAATGGGTGCATACTACATTATCACTGCAATAGAATATTTAACCCGATGGGCAGAAGCACACCCAGCGAAGGATTGTACAGTAGCTACTACAAAAAAGTTCTTATTTGAATATGTCTTAATGCGGTTTGGATACTTGAAAGTACTAATTAGTGATAGGTGAACACACTTTCTGAATGAAATGATTAGCACAATGACAGATGAATTTCAGGTCTACCATCAGAAGAGCACACCATATCACTTGCAGAAAAATGGGACAGTTGGAGATTTTAACAAAATTTTGGAGAATGCGTTGACAAAGGTATGTAACACGTAGTGGAATGCCTAGAATGTGCATGTACCTGCAGTACTATGGGCCTATAGGACAACCTGTAAAAATCTGACATGGAAAATGTCATATAGATTGGTCTATGCGGTCGACGTGGTGTTGCCTATGGAATACATTGTACCTACTCTACGCATAGAAAATTTTACAAACATGGTGGGTCACGAGGCCTTGGAGGAATGGCTTGCACAGATAATGGAGTTAGACGAAGACCGATTTCTGGTGGGATTCCACCAAGAAGTGCAGAAGGAATGTGAAAAATCATTGCATGATCGCCATATCAAGCTTCCCACATTCAAGATAAATGATATTATGTTGTTATATGATAGCAAGTTTACCAAATTTCTAGGTAAATTCCAGATTGATTGGTTAGGACCATATATTGTCTAGGAAATTATAGAGGGTGGTGCATTTCAGCTTGCGAAGCTGAATGGTGAGCCTTTTCTGGGAAAAGTGAATGGAAGTCGACTGAAGTTGTATATGGGGGATCCTGACCCTGTGCAATGAGTATATGAATGCAGGACATTCTTAATGCTCTAGGAAGTTACAAGGGAGCGCGGGACTATAAACTACATTGCCCGACTGGGAGGACATGGCAGTAACCAGGCTACGCGAAGATTGATGAGGGCACACCAGATGAAGTTGCGCTCAAGACGTTGCACCATGGAGGAGGGTGTTGCATAGCCCAGGCCAAAAATAGCCGTTGGAATCACTGTAGATTATTCGACTGAGAAAATCCCATTAGGACGAGCAAGTAGGCAAAAATTAAGGTAAAAATCTTTGAAAATCTATCGCCAAAGGTGCATTTATGACAAATTTGTGGAGGGAACGGTCGAAATTGAATCCGAAAATCGCTATAAGTATATCATGTTGGTATGCAAAGAAACACTTTGTTGTCTACGAATTTTTTCATGCACCAAGAAGATTGGGAGGTTTTGTTCAAATACCCAGGGATCGCTCATTATTCTGATACATTGCGTTGAGTTTCTTTGGAGATAATATTTGAGCCTATGAGTTTTGAGGACGTAGTGTCTGAGGCCCCAACTCCAGAAGCTGCAGGCATAGAAGCTACACTAGCAATACCTACGGCACCAAGGTCACCTAAGTCAAAATAGTTTGCTTCTAAGACAAAGAAAAAGAATCCAGTCGTAGGACCAGTGTGTCACTTGCCCAAAAAGCATCTGCAGGAGGTGTGATAGAAGGGAAAAATGGACAAGCAAAAGCAACATTTTGTTCCCCTGGATCTAGATGAAGAGGAACTCTACCAGGGGATTGAGGAGTTGGATGCTGACGATGCTAAACCAATCACTATGCTTCTGGCATATGTGCCTCTACAAAGAAGATAGAAGAGGGTGACCAAACACCCCAATTCCAACAAATTTTCAATTGCTACTCCACTACTCCCAGCTGAAGTTCCATTTGAGGGTATGCTCTTAGTGTGGATACCAACATTAAAGATGGAAGACTGGGACCTTTCCGACCAGGCAAAATTCTCACATTTAACGATGAATCAGTATATATACCGCATATACTATGAAGATATAGGGGTCACAAAGTTGGAACCAATGAAATGGGTCATAACAGTTCAGTTGGCAGGATTGTTACACATGTTATTCGTACCCCATTTTCACCGCTCCAACATCAATACAGTGTGTGCGCGCCAGTTGCTGACATTAGTTCATGATGGGTGTTTATGGCTAGGTGAGAGTATCCACATCATGGATATATTAATAAATCATGATGGGTGTTTATGGCTAGGTGAGACTATCCACATCATGGATATGTTAATAAATCAGATATTAAGCTACCCTATAAAGGAGTGGACATGGAAAAGGAGTTTGCGAGCAAAGCCAAGGAAAAAAAACTTGCAGACCGCATGAAGACGGAGTTTGAGCTTGTGAAGGGAGAGTGCAGATATTCTATCTGCTGCATAAAAGACTAGGCATTACAGCTTGCAGCAAAGATCCCAGTAGGAAAGACAATGTGGCAGTGTCACATGGATGAAGTTCCTACACCGGTCATTTCATTCGTTGTATAGTGTGTGAATAAGGTCTAGTATAACTATGCCCAGTATCTCTGTAGAGAAATTTTGGAAAATTGTCATGAGGCGTAAGAGAATAGTTAGTCATTCCACTATGCTTCGCTCTTATTACTAATCATTTTGGTGGAATGGAGGCTCTTGAAGAATAGTCAGTTCCATCTGCTAAATGAGACCCTCCGAGAGGTAGCTAAGTTCGCTTCGCCATGGAAAACAAAAGATCTAGAATAGAGTACAAAATCCAAGGTTTTTAGGTATTCATGGAGATAGACACCAATATGGCTATAAACTAGAGGCACAAGTTATATCCCACCTTATTTAAGCAGCTAAGGGGCCTTTGTAGAATTTAAGGCATAATTTCATAATGTTTAGATCCACATGAGGAGAGACCTTCAAGAGGTATGGCACAAGCTGCCTAATGTAGTGGCCAACACAAATGTACAGGAGGTTGTGGGTGGATGGCCAACAGAGTGGTGCGAACATATCTAGTTCGATGTCGGGATAAGAAAAGTAAGAGAAAGCTCCTCTATGCAAAAATCTACTACGTCTTAGTTTCTATCTTTGAAACCTTCCACCAGTGATCAAATATGCTCTTATAAAGTGGTGTTAGGGTGTCAAAGTCAAATTTTGTCATTTCAGTGAGTCTTCAAGTAAAATTTGGTCACTAGGTATTAGGTCTAGGGTTTGTTTTCACTCCTTCAAAAGTTATCAAAATTCCAGTCCATGTCACCATTCAGCTTAGTGTATCATCATTCAAAGAGTTTTCATTATCATTTCAAGTTCCAATGGGTCATTTTACACCTTATTCGTGCTTCAGTTGTGCCTAGGTAAGATTCATTTCCCTCTCCTAGGGTTTTGAAGGTAATTTCTCTTGGATGGTCAAATCATCAACAAAAATTATATCATTATGCTCATTCACATTTCCATATCCTTAATTTACCTTCTTAAGCACTTCCCATCACTGATATCCCTCAAATTCATCATTTTCCCACAAACCCTAGCTTCTTGCTACAATTTGACAATTTTCTAGGTTAGGTCTGTGTTTTTCCCTTTTGAACCCCTTCCCCTCACTCAACATTTGAAATTTCACTTTCCCCTACTTCCTAACATCCCTCCCTACTTTCCAAAACTTTCTCAAGAATTTCGAAGCCCCTTATCCCCTTCATTTCACTTCATTTCGACAAATCCCCTCTTCCACATATCAGGATAGGTTTTACTCAAATGATGTTTCTGAGCAAGAAAAAATGAATTTGGAAAAAGTGAGAGAGGATTTTGTCCATAATAGGCCAAGGAAGAAAAAAATACTTCAAGTTTTACAAAAGTATAATGGTTTTAGAGAAATGTCAAAAATATAGGTGCCTCGGGAGAGTTGTTGCACCTCTGAAGTGACATTAGGAAAATCAAGATTTCGCCTAGCTTGGTTGGCCAAATGACTTGCTTGATAAGTGAAATGATAACTAAAAACAATGAGATTTCCAATGAGTTATCATGAGATCAATTTGGAGTTGAGGAAGACCTTCAAAACTTGACTGGAACAATACTCTGCATTTAGGCAGCCTCATTTTGCACATTTTTACCAGTCTTGGGAGATTTGACTTCTGACAAGGCGAATGAACCCCAAATTGAAAAATTCAAGACGTTTTGGAAAGTAGACTCAAAAAAATTTCCAATGAGCTATCCTACACCCAATTTGGACACTGAGAAGGCCTCAAAAACTAGGTCTAAAAGCGGCACCATGCATTCAATGTTTGGCACTGTGCATTAAATTTTTCAACACAGGTTTTTCCACTAGGTGCGTAGTGCCACTGGCGCTACACTTTTGATGGGGACATCCTCTTGTAGAAAGGCTTACATATTTGGAATCAGCATGGAAAAATAATTCAACTCAAAAATACTAAGAAATTTTGGACAAGGTCTTGGTCACCAAAAGGGCAAAAAACACCCAAAAAGTGCCCTCTCTGCCACTTTTTTGCCACACAGGAAGAAGTCTTGGGAGAATCAACTTTTGGAGGGGAAAATGAACTCCAAATTAGAAAAATAAAATTGTTCTAGAAACCAGACAGGCAATTCCTTCCAACAAGCCAACTTGTACATGAGTTGGACATTAGAAAGGCCTCCAAAAATTTCCTTGAAATGACGCTACGCATTAAATTGATTTTGCCAGTTTTGCTTAAATTTCCATATTTTTCCTAGTTTTCTTGGAAATTGACTTGTTCCTCATTCCTTCATAAATGTATGCATGGTAAATGACGTATTTGATGTAAATATGGATGAAAAACATCTCGTATGGTAGATACATCAATTTTCAAGTGTTTTTGATGATGAATGAATTGGTTTCCTAAGTTTTAGAGGCAAGTTGTTCCAGTGCCTACTTTTGTGTTCCTAGTTTAGATATGGTTGAAATCACTCCTCTTCTCATGGTTCCGACCCTTGAGAGCTAGAATGATTTGTTTTCTTGCCTATATTATGCATGTTTTTAGTTATTTGTAAAGGTTGGACTTTGGTGGAAGTGGTGGCACTCATTGAACATTTGTATCAGCAGTTTGGCAAGGAATAAAACCATGTTTCACAGCTATTTTTGTGGGATTCTTGTGACAGTGAGTTTATGTATTGTTTCTTCTTCATAATGAGTTTTTCTTATGTTTTATATCATATCCAAATCTATATTTATCTTCTAAAACTAAATGAATCAAGGTGAATAGACAAAATACACTGTTGTGCTTTGTCTTGGGAATGCATTTGGTTTTCAATGTTTTCAACTGTTTGAAAAGGACTGATAATTTCTTTATGTCCTCCTTGACCCCTTAGCTATCTTAAACTACCATATCAATCCATTTCTCGTACATAAACCCTTTCCTACCTCACCCCACAGAACATGACTGTATCCCTGAGTTTATTTCCCAAGCCTAATTTGCCTTCTCCAATTGATCCAGCAACCAAAACCTAAAAATCAAACCAAAAACCCTAATATACTATACCTAGCCTAAAATCAGCATTCATTTCAGTCATCTCAAGACATAATTGCAACCATCCTCACTGAGATTGACAACAAGAGAGCCTTCTCCCAACCTGGTAGGGCTAGCTACCAGGTTAAGCGTGTTTTGTGGTTATCCTAGGATTGCGTCCCTTTAGCCCGAGGTTGATCTAGGCTCTAACACTATGAAAAATAGAAAATAAAATGAACGGGCAGTTGCATAGGAGAAGGTTTCCCAGCAAAAGACAGAAGATGCTAAAAAGATCGTTGTTGAGATATCAAGTGCTGAAAAGGTGCACAGATACAAGGAACTACAAGAAAAGGAGCAAGCATCGGCTTCACCACACACCACAGAGTAGGAGTGATCTACGTAGGGCGGCGATGGGGGTGAGGAGGTGTCCACCCCTTTTAAATTATAGAAGCGCACCAAAAAGACAGTTATAAGTCCGCGAAAGAAGTGTAATCAAATAAACAATCGCAGGTGGACCCACTTGTGCTAACAAAGGGAGATTTAGATGAGATCGGCGACAAGGTTATAGATACCACATCAGGGTTATGGTCACACTTTGAGCAGCATTATTTGCAGATGTTAGGGAGTGTCCAAAAGGATCTACGCGAGGTGAAGATCCAGGCTGGTTGGATCCAGGAAGGCATTAGGCAAGCGAGCGTGGTGCAAGCGAGCTTGACTCAAGTGACCGTGAGTGTTCCAAAAGTGGAAACGATAATGGACCTAAGATTCATTCCTTTACTATAAGGATCCTTACGAGCACGTTGGCTTGATGGGGCCTGACCTAGGTTTGGATTTAATTAGCCAAAAAAATCCCTACACTACTGGCCCTTTCGGCATCAACCTGCAGAGCAAGGACTGAAGTCTCACCCAAAGCAATATGGGGGGATGTTGGAACCAAGTTTCCACACCATTGAGATGTCTGAGGGGTCGATTTATTCCAACTATGAATGACTTCACGCAGGTTACTTCGCACACTGCCCTAACCTACAAGGCCTTCATGATCTATTATAATCTCTTTCGCGCAGCCCTAACTAGGGGCTGAGGTGCTTTCGTGCTGCTAAGGCAATGATCTGTGCTATTTCCCTAAGTTACACCATGGATCTTACTTATCTTCTTACAATTATTAGTTAACTTCGCGTAAACAGATACTTTATCTTATATTCACTTAATCAACACAATCATATAAGTTGGTGCACCATATAAATAGTGAAATTGCAATTTATACCTAATACATTCAATGCACAAAAGAGGAGAAAGATACACAAAAATGATATGAAATTTTGCTTTATTACTTCTCCAATGGTTACAGACTCAACTCACCCTATGCACTCCGCTGCAGGGGTCCACACACTCAGCTGCAGACTACAAGACCTCTGCACACTCAGCTGCAGGGGTTCGCGCACTCAGCTACAGACTACAAGGCCTCTACACACTCAACTGTAGAGCCTTCTCCTACTCTACAACTCAACACTCAAATCTACACTTAGATAAGACTCAATTCTTCATCCTTCATTCATGACTTCCTTCTCTCTCATTTACAACTTAGAGCCTTGCTCTATTTATACAATCCCATGGTCTGTGGACCATGGGTAGATCTCTAACACTGACATTACTTTAAAAAAATGAGGGCGGATAACCCTATGAATCATTTACAAGCTTGCACTTTGTGCCCACAAAACGTGAAGTCTTTACATCGAATTTAGTCAAAATCTGGGCTTTAAGCCCCAAGACTTCCCTTGGGGGATCCCATGCCCAATAGGCCCCCAACACAGACATCATGACTCACCCTCGAGTCACCCTCTCAATGCAGAGATCTTTACGTGAAGACCTCCCAACTCTGCCTGGACAGATGCAAGGTTGGCAGCACATTGAGTGGCTTCTTGACAATACCTCCTAGACACGTTGTTTAGAGATTGCAGTACCTCAAATGCTTCCCTGCATCTGCTCCTATGTTCCCTACATCTGTGTAAGCTTGGCTTCAATCGAGGTTGTAATGATGAATAACTCATCGATCCAAGGTCGTACGCGTGCCTTCAAAACCGCTTCCTTATGTTGCATGTGTCTACCTGCTCTTTGAGTGGTTTTGTGTGTTGCATCCACACGATCCTCTATGTAAGGGCCGCCATCTATGCTGTCCCTTTTATGTCATCATACTTTTTCTCTAGCTCACACACTTCTATTTGTAAGCGTTGTATGTTTGGGTCCTCCTACAAAGTGGTGAGGACCTCAAACAACTCTTCAAATAATTTGGTGCAGTCCTTCACTACACTACAGATTTCCTCTATTCCCACTGTAATGGCATTGGTGCACTGTTCCCTCACCTCTGGTGGAGTTGAAGGTTGCGCCTTCAACTGTAGCTGAGCTATCTAAAGATTCAGATCCAACTGAACCTTAGCCATATCTTCCTTTAGCTCACGCACCCCTACTACTAGCCTTCGGATGCACGCCTCTATTGGTGCCTCGACTGGGATGGCCAACTCAGGGACCATATGGAAGGATTCTTCAACCACCTACACAATCCATCGGTTTTGTGCCACTACCTCCTCATGTTGCAGGCTCAGTTGTTCCATGTTAGTTCATTGTTTGCTTATCACCTAGAGCACGTGACCCTCCCTAGCCTGTAGTTCTGCAATCACTCCATCCTGCAGAACATAGAGAATCTCCTGAGGGAGTGAAACCATGTTGATCCCAACTCCCTTCAGTGCTCTGATCATAGGCCTTTTGGCCTCATTTTCTGTAACTAGTGCCCCCTCTGGCAGCACTATAGTGTTGGTCATGTGAGCATGCAACATTTCCTCAATTGCGGCCATGCCTATTGCGATGTTGGTCAATAGAGTACTAGCCTGAGGAGTGTGCACCTGCAACTCTTGTATCTATACCCAAAGGGCCTCCATTACCACCTGATTTTCCTTCGTGAACTACTGGAGGGTCTCTGTGGTGATGTCGCACACCGTCTCCCCTATGTCATGCAAATCCCCCTCTATGAGGGTGATCGGGTCGAAAGACGTCTTGGAGGCTTTTGACTTATTTCGCTGCCCCACTCACTCTCTTGGGTGCTGTTGCTTCAGCTGTGTGGACGCTATCTATGGATCCGCGCCACCTTCTTCTATTTCGGGCTCCTCTTCAGGTGAGGGTGACTTCTGGACCTCACGCTCCTTCTCTACTACCTGTTCTTGTTTTGTTGTTGCCTTTGCAACGTCCCACGCCTCCAGTACCTTTGTAGTTGCTGCTATGTCCCTTCTCTTTTCTACCAATTGTGACATCCACAGTTTTGCCTCCTCTTTCTTCCTCTGTGTAGCAGAATTCTCTAATTCCAACGTGGAACTAGCTAGAGCACACCACTCTGGAAACCACAACTCCAGCATGGAAAAGATGACAACATCCGTGGCCAGGTAGGGGAGCTCATTCCATTTCTTCGCAGGGTCCTTGTGCACTCAGATATATATTTGATGGAAGTCTACCTTGAACTTCGCAAATATCTACAAACTATTGTAGATAGTGAGCGATAACTGCAGCTTGTGGTTAATCCTCATTCTGATGTTCATCTCCATGAACACCCAGGATATCTTACTGTCTCTGATCCTCTGCATGTCTTTAGTTTCCCACAGCAAAGCGTCCTTCACTGCCTCTATAAGATCCTTCGCAATCATGGGGAACTGGTTTTCCTCAGGAAATTCCTAAGCCACCAACACTATGGACAGTAGAAGCCATGCATAGTGGAAAGTCTTCCCCTATTCCAGTGCCTCGCAACAATTTTCCAAGAACTCTTTGCATAATTACTCTAACCAGTTAAACTGGACCCCCTCTACGCACTGCACGAAAAGTGCTACCACCGACGCAGGCACCTCATCCGCGCGACACTTTTGCATAACCTTGCCAACAAGTATCTAGGTCATAGCTTTGACTACATTATTTTTGATACTGGAGATTGCGTACCCTCTCTTCTTCTTCTCCAGCTTGAATTTTTTCTTCATGGCCCCCACGATGGTCAAATCATTGCTCTTACCCTCCAAAATATTTGCTAGGTCCTCCCCCTTGCAAGGGAGTCGGGTAATTCTATGAATTAGGTGGTCTGTGATGTGGATGGGCTCCTCCAACCACAAGCACCCATCATGCACTAGGTAGAGCAATTTCTTATGAAAGATAGTTACTGGGGCACGATGGTAATGTGACACCCAGAGCAGGTTTAACAACCTTGATTTCTCTACTCCGCGCAACCACTTGCCTGGCTCCAACTATATGACTCCCGCCACTATGTTTCTCTTCAGCCACACGAGTTGCGTAGTTACTAGGTGTGGGAATTTCTCATGGTCCATCAAATCCCAGTCTTCAAACTTTAGACCCAGAACCTGTCCCAAGTGCGCTCCTTCAAAAACAATATCATCAAGTAGCAGCAGAGTCTATAGAGAGCTCTTGCTCTCATCTAGGTCCTTGGGCACCCTTTCCTTCCCCTTCTGTGAAGGAACATACATGGGCAGTTTGGCCAGAAGGTCCATGCCCTCAGTTTCTTCCTCTATTTCTTGATCCTCCTCCTCTTCGACAATGATTTCCTCAAGGTCTTCTTCCTCCTCATCGGTTTCCACATTAACTTCTTTCCCCTTTTCTTCCATGGTCAATTTAGTTCTTAGCAGGTTTTAAGGGGACACGTGCACTAGAACCATAAGCTTCTTACCCTTCTTAGGTCTCAGCGTGCGTGGTGATTTAATGATTTCTGCAACTATCCCATTGCTTTATGGGGCATCTCCTATCATCATGGCCCACGAGGCCTCTTCGGCGTTCATCTCTATGATATCCATGGCTTCTTCAGACACTGCCATATTTATGTTCCACAAATCTCTCAAATTCTTAGGTAGATGCTTGAATAAAACCTTTGAATTCAACAGGTCAACTAGGTCTAGAATCAGAAATCTCTGGGCGCATGACAACTCAATTCTCAAATGGCTAAGTGTTTTTTTCTAGGCACCCCTTTGCAATTTATAGCACCTTTTGAATTTGAATTCGACCATTTCCCCCAAATCAGATCCATTAATACTCCCTTAGTGACAGATTTTCCCAAATCTAGCCCATAAAGTTTGCCTTAAATTCATGTCACCCACTCCATTTGGTCTCAAACCAAGCATCACATCATGAATAGCAACTGCAACAGTCACTTCCTAGCTGACCCATGCTGCAACGTAGTTACCCTTGCGATGTCACAGACCCTATGAAACTTTTCTCCTGCATGCAGTCTTGGCATCATGTAGCTCTCGGGAAAAGTAGTTTATAGTCCCATGCCTCCTTTCAGCTACCTAGAGCACTAAGACTATGCTTCTCATAGCTAATCAGGTGGTCAAACCACCTGTATATGGCTCCAACCGACTAAATTTTACTTTTCCTAGGAAAGGTTTTGCATTTAACTTTACCAGCTGCACCGCGCCACCCTCTATGACCTTAATAACATACAATCCCATCCCATGCATCAAGCTAATAAATGTTCGGTGGTAGTCCCTAAGTTTTTCAATGTAATTGAGCTCCTCCTGCTTTATCACCATGATCCTTTTATCAAGGAATTCCTTTTGTATTCCTTCCTCAAGCTTCTTCACTTCTGCTTCTACCCTGGAGCTTTTCTCCCTCAACTAAACCCTTTCGTTCATGAGTTCTTGGAGCCTAAGATCACCCTGCTGGATCTCTTCCTTGAGTGCCAATCATTCTTCTTCGAGCTTTTCCAACTGCACGAGCCTTTCTTCCAAGGCTCTGCGGTCCATTACCCCTGCAAGCACCACTATGCGTGGACTAGACATGATAGACTCCATAGGTGGTGAGCTCCAGTATTGTAGCAATAATGCTACAACTCCTGGGGCTTCCTGTCTCTCATTTTATCAACCCGGTAGTTCGTACAAACTTGGAAGCGACGGTGCTATATGCACAAGTACTAGCTCTTGTCGCAGCTATCCACTTGATCAGCTGGCACAAGTCCGCTAGGGCTCAAGCCAACTTCTATGGCTCACAGAAGAAGCTTTATCAATGATGGACGAAAGCTAGCTCAAAGAAGACTAGTCTACTTAACAAAAATGAATTGAAAGTAAACCAAAGCATGTAAACCTAGGAAACCCTAATTTAACTAGTCTAACCCCTATAATGCAATGAAGGTGAATAAAACTTCTACCAATGCTGCTACTACCTCTAATAAGTGGAAATGCATGGATCTAAACTACTTGCATTATCAAAGACATGTTTTTGTACTTTTCATTAAGCAGGTGGAATGATCGCGATTTTGTGCTTATTAGGGTTTGGTTGTGCAGATGGGATGGACAAGGAAGGAAAGCATGGGACAGGTTGGGGAGGCTAGGTGAGGTTCCTATGGAACCTTAGCATCCATCCACAGAGGTTTTCCACGTTCAGAAGCTCGACAACCGAGTGGATGACCTCCTACAGGATGTCTGCAGGGGATCCTACAGGATACTCAGAGGTTTCTACAGGATGTCTCTAAACTACTACAGGATGATCTACCGTGAAGGATTGAAGTGATGGAGGAGTGATGGAATGATAGGAAGAGATATGTGAGGTAGGGATAAGGCTGGTGATGGCTCAAAAGTGGAATAATGAGATGGGAAATGGGTGTAGGGAGTATGTTGAAGGTGAAGAGTGATGTCAATGAAAGGTTAAGAAATGAAGCTTCGTGAGGAATGGAAGACTTTAGGAGAGGACAGAACGAAGTGAGGGTCGAGGAGATATGGTTGCATGCGTGATCAAGATGGAGGTAATGGTAATGGAACGAGAAAGAGGAGTGTAAATGAAACAAATGATTATGACTGTCACCAAACCGAAAATACATCAACCTAAACTACTTATGCCGTGAATTCAATGAACGGCAATCCAAAACGCGAAGAGAAATATGTATGAGGCTGTGATGAAAGTATGTGTGCAGGCGTGACTAACAAGGAAGCATATAATCAAGACCGTGACTGTATTGCAGCAATCATCAAGTAAAGTAATGCGTGTTTTTGGTGGCTAGTTATGGACTGCACCCCAATCTTCAAGAGAGATGGTGGTGAGCCTTAACAACCATTTTGCTGGAGCTCCAATTGATGGTATATATCCTCTGCTACACTAAGCAAGTGGAAACAACTGTACCATAAGAAAAATCTATCCTACTCATAAGAAAACCAGATCACCAAACTGTAATTCGAATTGCATGTGCAAACGAAAAATTAAAGTGCTGGAAATGAAATGGAAACAACACTACAGCAGAGGGGATCTATGGCTCTCAGGTTTAGCCCTAACCTGAGAGCTATAGTCTCCTAAGAAAACTCAGAACTAGATCACAAACTGCCTTCTTTATTCATAATCTGATGTCATGCCAAATTGGCTTACAAAAAGGAACGAAAACTGAACTGTGCTCCAAAATTACAATAGTAATACGAGAGTTTCAACAACCATCTAAGGCTAAGGCCTTCATATTCATACAAAAACGATGATCCACCGAGTGCCCTTGATTTTAGGAGCTCGGCTGTCCAACTAGAGTCTAACTGCGGATCCTGTAGGGCAGTCATAACTACTGCTCTTGTAGAATAGTTTATGACTGTTGTTCATGTAGGACAGCTGGCTTCTTCTTGAGCTCGGAGGGGAGATGGATTGGAGCTCGGAGTTCTTGGTGGGAATCACGAGGAATGTCCCAAGACCGTGGACATCTCTCCACAAAATCAGCAGTGCCACCTCATTGTCTCCTTATCCCCTTTTTCGTTGTCTCTTGCTCCCTTTTTAATGCCAAAACCTGGCATCATAATGCATTAGTCA